>JAECUM010090756.1:0-113792 GCA_016617855.1 Megalonaias nervosa
ATAGAGACAGACATATACAAATACAAACCCGAGATTTTATATATAAAGCATTACCTAGACCTGAAATTATGTTGGCGGTGTTCATAAATTTGCGTAATTATAATGATGTTATAAATAGCTATAATCAAGGAAAAGACCAACGCCAAAATGGATGTGACTGAAAGTAGCGTTAAAATTACGAAATTGTCCCAGAATTTAGCGGAGACTAAACATATCCCAGAACATTAGATTACATTGGTTTAGTCTAAAAGTCGTCCTAAAATTACCAAAATGTCCCACACTCTACTGGAGACTGAGAAAAACGGATGATTGTATTCCATATTACCTACCCACCAATAAACAAGGATGCGAGCGCTAACCTGAAATAAATTTTTTTACAAAACAACACACTAATACGAAACCTTTTGTAGTTTAGGGATAATTTTTCTCTGTTAAGGGAAAAAATTAACACACATACACACATACACACAAACGTACAATCGCACACAAACACACATACACACAAACACACAAACGTACAAGGGCAAACAAACGTACGAGCGCACACAAACACACATACAACAAGCACACACACAAACGGAAGAGTGCACACAAACACACATACACACAGACACACAAACGTACGAGGGCAGACGAACACAAACACATACACAAACAAACGTACGCGCACGCATACAAACACACAAATATACACACAAACAAACGTACGAGAACGCATGCAACACAAATACGCACACAAACAAACAAACGTACGAGCAACCATACAAACACACAAACAAACGTACACGCACGCATACAAACACACAAATATACACAGAAACAAGCGTACGAGTACGCGTACAAACACAAATTCACACAAAAAAACAAAACGTACGAACAAGGATACAAACACACAAATATACACACAAACAAACGTACGCGAACGCATGCAAACATGCATACACAAATATACACACACAAACAAACGTACGCGCACGCATATAAACAAACAAACACACACACACACAAACGTACGCGCACGCACACAATGACACCGAAGGAGACCGTTTAGGAGCCTTGACTGACGAACACCACGACGACAAGATTCTAAGTTTCGCTAGTAGCTGTCCCAAAAATTACGGCTACGAATACCGTAATCCCAAAGGAGAAGTGCACACGAAGTGTAAAGTGAAAGGATTGACTCTCAATTATCGCACCAGTCAAGTGGTGAACTTTTGGAGTATTGAAAGAAGACTTGCAGTCTGGAAAGGATCAAGAGTTTAAAGTGACCACCTACCAACCTCACAAAATTGTACGTTTAGCCACACACCAAATCGTCTGTCGACCTTTGGAAAAAGTGTATGAAATCGTGTACCAGAAGCCAGTTCGGCTTCCAAACCACTTCACTTTACCGTACGGACACTCTGATATTGGCCAGCATATAAAAAGGGGAAACTTCCAAGACCAATAGTTCATTTTAACTACAAAGACCAAGCGGGAAAGATGAATCCTAACAAACAGAAAACATTCAAGATCGGTGATTCTCAGGTGGAGTGCGATGCTGTGCCTTGCGATTGCAGGGATTCCGTGCTCTGTGACCTCAATGATTCAGTATCACGTCATGGGAACTTTGCTATGACCACTACTACCATACCTACCATGGAAAATGATGCTGTGCGTGTCAAACCTGACGGATGCGAAAGCGATGCCACTCATTATGGTGGACTCTTTACTGGTTTTCATGATCAATGTCATCCTCCACGTGAAACCATTCGACTACCACCCTACGGATGTCATCCAACCCTGAGAAAACTGCAGCGGGTTTCACGGTACCCTCATCGAAATGAACCTGTGAAAGAATAATATTCGTTCCCTGTGCGTTTGCCTGAATACTGCGACTTTGAAAGTCGTTTCCAAACCTTCCAAGGAAAATGGCCCAAATGTCTGGGAGGAACTACCCCCGAAAAATTAGCCAGAGCCGGATTTATCTACTTGGCGAAGGTGATAAAGTCAAATGGTTCAGTTGCGGTGTGTCACTTCACCAGTAGGAACAGAAAGATTCCGCTTACCTGAAACATGCTCGATGGTCTCCGCACTGTCACTACCCACCTTTAGTGGGACGATCTCAGTAATCTCTGGATGGATATTTTACAAGAGAAAATTGGTGGTTTGCCTGTGGAATTGAAAGAACGTATTTACCAAGAGTTGGCCAAGATACAGGTGAAACACAAGAAACAATTGCATCGTAACAATCATCACCTTTTAAGTTACCCATGGTATCTGAACGCCGTAAGAGACTTGATTCATTTGAAAGTGTTCAGATTGTCGGACCTTCAACAACAACCTAATGGATATGGATGTACTTATTTCAAGATTCAAATAAATGTGAAATTCCAGACAGCAAAGAGCTGGAACAGAATTACAAAGACTGTTTAAATTTACCATGGTATGTGTGGGGTCAACCAGCGGACATTACACCTTTACGAGAAGCCTTTTGTGAACGTATGTTAGATGTATCAACAAATACTGTTTGTCTAAGGATAGACTATAGGGTGAACGTGCCTTAGAAGAAGAAACTATACCCTTTTGTCTGTCAAATTCATCCATTAAAGAAAAGGAAACTTGAATAAAACTAAGAGACATTCAGAAGTGATCCTCTGCGTGAGTATAAACAGTGACTGACAGTGTCATGGATACTTTACAAGAGAACATTCCTGGTTTTCCTGTGGAGCTGAGAGAACGTATTTACCGAGAGTTTGTCAAAATACAAGTCCAACGCAAAGAACAATTGCATCCGTTACGCCACCAATATTTGTACCACTAGTATCTAAATGCTATAAGAGGACAGATTCGTGTGAAAGCGTTCCAGTGGTCAGACATTGTTCAACTGGACGAGGACCAGAAGAATATTTTGCTACTCATCCTACTTCTTACAGGCTATCCATACCACACCAAATTCTAGAGGAAGAGTTAGAAGATTACCAAACTCGTTTACACGAACAAATCTTGTTTCAAGAGGAAACGTCTGTGCGATGTGTGGTGTGTGAGTTAGTGACTAAACTATTTGGATATGTCGACGGAGTACTACCAGTTCTGTGCAAAAAGCACCTTTATTACCTCCAAAAGAAAGACGTTGTTGTTAATGCCTAGTTTAGAAGAGGACATTCAGAATCTACCTCTGGAGCTGTGAGAACGCATTTACAAAGAGTTCATTAAGATACAAGCATAACGCAAACTCAGAATCAGTTTTCCATTTTAAACTATGCTCTTTTCCAAAGTAAACGAAGACTGATTATGGGAGGACACTACTTCAGTCACAAATACAAACGAAGATATTAACCAAGACACGATGACGAGAAGTATGCATACCATGAAACGGGACTGGCTAGGAGTCCAACGTTGTACAACACCAAGGCCTCATAGGAGTCAAGTATTTAAACCTCATTTGAAACGTAATATTCAAGGTTTGCCAAGCGAATTGCAAGAAAATATCTACAAGGAAGTTTGGTTGTGACTTGCCGGAGCAAAATCTCAATGTGTGACTGTAGAACTTTTGTGTAGAGAAATTCACAAGAGGAAAGTTAAAAAAGTGAACTGGCTCATAAAATTTCTCTGGATCAAGACTTTGTTCTTCAGATTATTCATGTACAGACCGTTTACATCAGAAGATTGTATTACCATTCTTGACCATTACCCTTAATGGCAGCGGGCAGAAATTACTCTCTACCTCAATCAAATCATCTCTGAGACAAGTGTTTGAATAACTAAGGACATTTAGAAGTGGCCCAACGTGAGTATAAAAACTGGCTACCATCCCACTACCTTTATCGGTTGTGATACAACAGATTCTCTGGAAGGAAATCAATGACAGTATTCAGACTGTGGAGGATTGCCAACATTTATTACGAGAAATGTGTCCATTGAATTGGGGCCGTTGTGTGGTGTGTGTCTTAATGACTTCCTTTCTGCGATTTCTTTTACCAGCCGATTCCTTGTGGACTCTTTACGAACTGTATTTACCACAAACACATGATGGTGGTACCTTTAAATGTACACGAGAAATTCGATGTGTTAAAAGCCTTGCGCTTCATCTCAATACTTCTCGACCTCTACGAGAAAAAAACATTCGTGTAAGTGACTAGAAAATTTTGGATTTCGAGGCTTGGACAAAAGAAGAGGCACACTATGTCCAAGATTTGTGATCATAAATTCAAACGTCCAGTGAGGGAAGTAACATTTAAACCTGTGTTAACTGCAGTGCCAGAAGAAGAACCCGACACCGAGGAAAACAACCCCAATAAGGACAGGACCGTCATGGACATGGACATTCCCGAAAGGCCCTTCCGGGAGGACACCTGTGTGACTGTGGCAAATGTTGAGACTCTATGAACATTGCAAACTGTCCCTAGGACACCACACTTTCGTCAAAACAAATGTTATACAGTGACTTGTTTATATTCCACTTTGATCCTTGTGATCTGTATTTTATCGATGTACTTAACCCTTAGGCTTTTAAGTATTTTTGCCTTTTCATGTTCAATTTTAAAAAATGTGTTTCAATAAACGTGTCCTGAAAAAAGTATTAAAACTATTGTCTTGTCTATTTTCGTGTCAAAAGTGACATTCCCTACACCATGGCAACCTCTGCTGTCTCTGTTCCCTCTTCCTCCACTTTCAAAGTAATCCACGAAAACTTAGATCGTGCTAGTTGGGAGGCCTTGTATCTTCGCCATCCCTTTAACATGTTAATTGCTGGACTGAGTTGTTCAGGCAAAACCGAATTTGTCAAACGTTTGGTCGAACACAAACATCATTTGATCGATCGTCCACCTCAACGGACCGTGTGGTGTTGAAAAAGTACAGTCTCCTGCGAGAAAGTCAAGGCGATTCCATCGTGTTTGTGGAAGGCATTCGACGACATGTTAGGAGAAGACGAAGAAGAAATAAAACTGTGGTTAACGCGCAAAGGGCATCATCCTAATGCCAGTGTCATTTACATCACCCAAAGTTTGTTTCAACAAAGTAAAGCCCATCGCACCACCAGTCTCAATGCTCATTACGTGGTCTTGTTTAATAGCCCTAGAGATAAATCACAAGTGCAAGTGTTAGGCAAACAAGTAGGAACGCCTTGGCTGACACATGCGCACGACGATGCCACTCAAACCCCACACGCCTATTTACTAGTGGATTTAAAACCCACCACCCCCGATTATTTGCGATTTCGTATCCATCTGTTTCACGACTGGTGCCAAGAGGGAGGGCCTGTCGTGTACACGTTCCCATTGACTTAACAACAACAAAACTCTATAAAACCTCGGTCACTTTGGGTCTGTCGAACACCTTGTCAACATGACGTCCCTTCAGTCTCATCTTTCCGTCAAATTGATTCGTGCCTTGTACGGCATCAGTCGCGAAAAATCCACAAATACGTGCTCGTGTCTTAGAAGCCAGTCTCAGAGAAGTCTTACGATGGTTTACGGTGACAGCACGTCAATTACTGCAAGGCATCATTCACATTCCACATGAAACCAAACACTTTTTTGAGAGAAACAAAGTAGCTTTGACGCAACTGGTAGATCCCCGCATCGACACTCAAACCAAAAAAGCAAATCATTTTGAAACCTGGAGGTATCGGTTCTCTAGGAGGTATCATCACCACCACTTCACCACATCCATAGTAGCATCCGTGAAGAGTCGGTGACTTATTAAAAAATAATTCCTGATGGAGAAGGTGTTAGCCAGCATTTACTACGATCCATCGCATCCCTCGGGTTACTTCGGAGTTCAGAAATTGTATCGTGCTGCCAAAATCCGACTGAAAAGTGTCCGTTTAACTCAAGTGCAACGATGGTTACAAGAACAAGCCACGTACACCTTACACAAACCCATTCGACGAAAATGTTCCAGAAGTCGCACCCAAGTGGAGTTCATCGATAATCAATGACAAGCCGATTTAGCCGATGTCTCTCATTTGGCTACCTACAGTCATGGCTACAAAAGTTTGTTTTGTGTCATCAACGTCTTTTCCAAATTTACCTGGGTCGTGCCATTGACTTCCAAATCGAGCACTGAGTTAGTGCGAGCCCTCAAACTGGTGTTGAAACAAAGTGGTCGTCACCCTCTTCGATGGCAAAACGACAAAGGCACCGAATTTCTGAACCAAGCTTTCCAAAATGAATAAAAAAATGAGACATTCATTTCTTCACCACCGAGAATCCCGAAACCAAAGCCAGCATCGCGGAACGTTTTCAACGCACCTTGAACGAACGCATGTGGAAATATTTTTCGCATAACACACTCTCTAGTACATCGACGTCTTACCGTACCTGGTCCAAGCGTTCAACAAATCTTACCATCGGATCATCGGATGTGCCCCCCAAGAAATGACTCCCGAAAAAGAAGTGACCGTCTTTGAACGCCTATTTGATACGTCCCCGACTGTGGCTGTCCCCAGGAAAGGTGGAATGTTGAGGACGGGATATTAGATGCGCATTGGCAAAACCAAACGCACTTTCGACAAAAGTTATTTACCCAACTGGACCACTGAATTGTTTCGTGTCACTGAACGAGTGCGTGGTCGTTATCCCCCTGTCTATAAGTTGGAAGACATGAACGGGGAAGTGTTTAAAGGAACGTTTTACTTGCCCGAGTTACAACGTGTGACCAATAAAGAAGACGAAGCGTACGACATCGAAAGCATTCTCGACCGAAGAACCCGAAAAGTGGGTAAACGACGTATCAAAGAAGTCAAAGTACGTTAGAATGGATATCCGCCGACTTTTGACTCTTGGATCGACGCTTCGCAACTCATCGATTATAAAAGAAGTGACCATCATGCCATTCAACACAGCCTCAGCCACCATGGCAGTGATCAGTCCTTCACCCAGTTATTCTGTGCAAGATCTACAAAAGCAATCCTTGTAGGTGTGGTGTGGAGAACGTGTGCCTAAAACGCAAATCGTCTTTTTCTGCCACATTTTTCTGGTGCATTGTATCATCGGTGCTGCCATTGCCAATTTGAGTTTGCAACAAGGAAACAAACAATTGTGGACAATTTTACTGAGCAGTTTCATCGGTTACCTTCTCCCTATCCTTTCCTGAAATACTCTAAAGGTCACAACGGGAGCCCTGCAACCAACGTCATTCACCCTTCAAACAGTCACCACCCCAACAACAACCACAACAACCCTCTTTTAGACACTCCTCTAACTTCCAGTGACCCCTCGGAATGCAGAACTCTGGAATTATGAACAACGAATTTTATTTAACGTTACCCAGTAACAGTTCCGTGGAGGTGTTTCCCCACTATACTTTATGCTGTTTCATGTCCAAATTACCTCAGGCCATGCAATTGGATCCTAAAGCCCGTTGGGAAGTGGCTTTGGTCAAAATGATTCACCCTAAATAAATCAAAAACATCACTAAAAATCAAAACGAACAAGTACAAAACTACTTGGGTAAAAGCCCAACTGTAGATGACTCTAAGAAACGACAAGTGTCCCCCAATAATCCACGATATATCTATACTGTGAAAAGTCCTGCAGCCTATTATTTTAGGTGGCCAACATCGGGTGAACACGATTGCTGACAGATTCAATGCGCTGTTTGGCAAAGCCCTGACCAAACTGAACAAACCTGTCCCGATTGAGTACAGTAAAGTAGCTCATCGCCTGCTGAAGACATTTTTGGATAACAAAACGTTGTCCTGAAATATTTGACATTTTGGGTGGGAAGTTAGGTAACCCCATACCATTCATCCCCGAAAACTTGGATTCGTTTTTTAGATCCCATGTAGAACTGAACCAAGGATTAAATTTGATCTTTGTGTACTCCGACGTGATGGAGTACAACGTGGTGGGACACACCTCCGTACCGTTAGTGCGTGTCATTCCTTTCAAAGTGGATTCTGCCACGACCTCTAAGGAGGAAGGTGGAAACACCTATCATGTTCACCGCGAATTTGTACATCCTCACTATTTGCCCGTCAGTAAGTCGTATTTCGACACTGTCAACATTGCTATAAAAGGAGATCTGTGACAAAATATTTCATTCACCAAAGGGAAAGTCACGGTGAAACTCCATTTTCGAAAGCGATTCTCTAACGAACTGTAAGTCATGTATCCTTTGTACCGAGGAGTCGCTCGACAGCAAGGACATGGTCAAGAGATATGTTAAAATCGGCCATCCATTCGGTGGCCCCCTTTTTGAAACCGATGGTGACACGAGGATTGCACGCCTTGAAAAATGCCGCTTTGACGCAAGGCAAAGAATTCCTCCAAAATGTCATCATCGACAAACAGAACCCCAAGGAAGCTTTCTTGAGAGCAAGCAAAAATGTCTTGCTTCAAACTGGCAAAGACATTTGGGCCGACGAGAAACTCCTATAATTGCCCTGGATGATGCTGAGCCAGACATTCCTGCTTCCCTGACGACACTGCAAGAACAAGGCAGAAAGAGACGACAAAGACACTCCTCCAGAGGACTTCACACTCCCAGACCTAGAAAGACCAAGAAAAGAAGAACCGTCTGAGACATAGACGTTTTTGATTATTAAATCACAGAGAGAAAGAATTAATGATGCACCGAGAGTGTTGCGCATGTTCCTACTCGGAACTGGATCTGATTGCCATGCCCACCCACCATGATGACGATGCAAGAATCCCAATGGGTAGAATTTCATCCGGACACGTCTTTGACTGATTCAGCTCCCATCGAATTTGAAATCAGAGGACAGGCCGAAGATTACATCGATCTGAATAGCAGTTACTTGTACCTGAAAGTTAGTGTGATCCAAACGGACAACAGCGATCCAGGAGACGATGCTAGTGTAGCGCCCGTCAACAATTTCATGCATTCCTTGTTCAGCGAAGTGGATTTGTACCTGAATAACAAACTAGTCAGCAGTAGCATGGATACTTACCCTTACCCAGCCTACCTAGAAAATCTCGACGTACGGAAAAGATGCCAAGAAAACTCATCTGGATGATTGTGTGGCATCAAAACATGACACAGCAGGCGTGGACAAGTTTAAAGACACAGCCCTGACAGCAGATGACGATCCTCACAATGTAGGCTTTAACGACCGTCGAAAGAAAATCCTGTAATGACATAGTTTAGAACTGATGAAATGATTGCATTTGGACATGTGGTTACAAAAAGGTATTTGCTGAACGGGGTGGATATCTGCCTGAGACTGAATCGCAACAGTACCGTTTTCCATTTGATGGCTCATGCCAACGAGTACAAATCCATCATCCAAGAAGCTAGACTCTACGTACGCCGTGTGGAAGTGTTACCTAAAGTGGGAAACGACATCAGTCACACTTTGAGCAGAACGACCGCCAAGTATCCGATACGACGCTTGGAAGTGAAAACCTTCACCATTGCTGCTGGACTCCGATCCAGGGGAATAAAGATCACCTGTTCCAAGGACAGTTACCCAAACGTTTAATCATTGGCATCGTTAGCAATGCAGCCATCAACGGAGTCCACAATGAAAATCCTTTTCAATTTAAGCACTACAGAGTGTCCAAGATCGAAGTCAGTCACGATGGCAAAACATTGTGTACCGAAACCATCGAACCTGGCTTAAGTGACAAGAAGAATTACTTGAGATCGTACTTGTCCCTGTACGAAGCCAGGGGAAAGTTAGGACCAACACCAACCACGGCATTTCGTATGACGATTATGCAGGAGGTTACACTTTGTGGGCTTTTGCTTTCACTCCAGACCAAAGCAGTGACGAGGGACATTTCCACCCTATACAATTCGGTCAACTGCGTGTGGAACTTCAGTTTGCAGAAGCTCTAACCGAGACGGTGAACGCCCTCTTGTGTGCCGAATTCGATAATACGATAGAAATCAACAGTTTGAGAGAAGTCATTCTAGACTATTAGAAGCTATGGAAGACACTTATCCGTCTTTGAATGGTGGAGACTCGTTGGAAATGGAACGGGAGGATACCTTAGAAGCAGAACCCAAAGACAAAGACGAAGAGGACATAGTGATGAGGTCCAGATGGCCAGAACAAGAACAACATTTAGTCTCCTGTTTTGCCAAATACCTGGCAGAAAAAATTACGGAATTGACCAAGAAAGATTTCTTTGGATGTCAAAACGATCATCCTAGTCAAATTCAACATGATAAATGTCTGATGATGAGTCAAGAAGAAAACTTGGACGTGTAACTGGAGGACGCTTGGGGTCTCATCTCAGAAGAAGCAGTGTAGCATCAGTGGTATAAAGACTTGCGTGATCATTCCTCTCCTCCACTGATTGCTCTAGAGATTCATCACATCGAAGCTCTCTTGGCCCAGAATGCGGAGAAGAAGCGAACAAACGGTTACTTGTCAGAAATTTTCAAGCGAAAAGTCAGGATTGAATTGATGACTTATCATCACCTGTGAAAGAAAAAAATGAAACAAAAGTGGATAGCCGGGAACTTTATTACCTTTTGAAAAACAGTTCGTACACCGCTTCTTGGAATCCTGTCGTGTGCGCTAATGATAATCTGCCTCATCGCAAACCTAAAGACCATCAAGGTTATATCATCAACATGGACGACAGTCATCTTCCAGGAACCCAGTGGGTAGCCGCCTACTTTCCCCACGATGGCTGTGCTGAGTATTTTGATTCGTATGGATTACCACCTTTGGAAGACGATATCATCGACTTTATGAGAAGAAATGCCTGGACGACACGATTCAATCATGTGAAATTACAAGACACAGATTCCATGGTGTGTGGACAATATTATGTGTATTTTCTTCATCAACGCAGTCTTGAACATTAGAACATTTAGTTCTTATTTTGATCGTAACTCTTCATGAAACGATGAAAAAGTAGATCGATGGTTTTGTGACCATTATGGATATCTCTTGTCTTTAGCAGAGAAACGTAGTTAACATCAATGGCCCAATGATCTCCATCCGTGGAATCTAAACTTGTCTTCACAACAATGTTGACCTTGTCAAAAATGTGTTCTTTGAGAAACATGTATTTGTTAATTGTTGGTTGAATAAAAAATGTTCCGTTATGAAAAAGTGTTGGTGGTTTGTTTTCAAAATAATTTATGACTATATGCTCTTTCACTTCTCTCTATCACTCATCATGAGATAAGCTCTAGCGTTCCTACCCAACAAAATCGTAGGGATATTTTCTGTCAAGTCCGCGCTTGAGCCATATAAAGCGGGAAGGTCTCCAGTCTGACCATCCATGGTTGACTCATCCACCTACGAAGATGTGTTCAAGACTAGCCAAGCTACATCGTGTCAGGCAACACCTGATACCCAAGCCTGATGAGATAGAGAATGTCAGGATGCTGAAATTGGCCGACGAATTGATAGAAGAGGTCTTCAGAGAGGAAATCAAGAAGGAGCAAGAAGAATGGACGGATGAAGTACAGACTTCAGAAACAGCAGAGAGAACAGCAACAGCAGCAGGAGCCAGACAGGTTTTGAAGACTGCCGTGTGGACATGAAAGAGTTCTCCTTCTCTTTCCGCAGAAGCAGACCATATCCTGTGGGAAAGCCTGCAGCCAGACGGGGACGCAATCTTAGACGATAAAGACTGTCCTAACCCCTGCAAAGCAACAGCCCTGACGATAAAAGATTGTCATAATCCGGTCAACACAACAGCCCTTTTCAAGGCTACCCCAACCATCTAGAAAAGAGATACCAGTCCAATTGCCAATCATATAATTTTGTGTGCTTGTGTTTAGGTTATAAAATAGAAGTGTGTCTATAAACGCTTTGTTTCTCTGTTTTATGTCAAAATATAGAAGTGTGCCTATAAGCACATTGTTTCCTGTCTTGTAAGATAGCATATGTTTGTAAGTAAAAAGAGTCTACGTGAGTGTTTCTTTAGGTCCGCGCGTTCGATGTCTTTGGATATGAGTATTGTTAGTTTTTGTGTAAGGGGATGTTTCCTTCACGTCCGTGCTTAAGACATATAAATCGGAGCGTTCGTCAGTCTGGCTACCCATCGTTGACCAGTCAACTGAGAAGAAATTGAGCAGAATTAGTAAATTACTTGAGCCTCAGATGCACCTGGAGTATGCCAGGCGCATACTTGACGAGCTGGCGATGGAGGCTATTGCAGAACGTGCGAGAAAAGAAGAGGAGGAGGAGGAAGGAAAAAGAAAGAAAGAGAAGGAAGAGAAAAAATAAAGACTACTGCCGCTGCCTCACATCATACCTAGGCCTCTGTGTGAGGTCAAGCCTGAGGTGAGGACACCAACGCTACCAGTAGCAGCACCACCACGTCAACCACAGCTACTACCAGCACCAGAGCCACTACCACCAGTGTAAAGACCTGTGGTCCCCCAGACAGAAAACTGGGAGGATAAGATAAGGAGAAGTCATCATCCACGGGTGTGGAATAGAAGAAGACAGAGGGAAGTCTTCACCATCACTCAAAGTGAGTACTTTGATGATGAGGCCACTCAACCTCCCTCTGCGCTCACAAGAGCAAGACTGAACTGGGAGAATGACTGGAGCGGGCGATATGTCTGTGCTGCAAGGCCAGGGAGATGTCAACATTAACTGGGTGCATCTGAAGTTTAACAAATAAACAGCCCTTTTCAGGGCTAATTAGATCGATAGAAAAGAGACTACTCAAGTTGCCAATCATATAATTATGTGTGTGTGTTTGTGTCACCTCGTTCGTTTGTGTGTGTGTCTTTATTTGTATGTGTGTTTGTGTGTGCTTGTACGTTTGTGTCTATGTGTTTGTGTGTTGTCTGCTCTCGTACGTCTGCGTGTTTGTGTATATGTGTGTTTGTGTGCGCTCGTACGTTTGTGTGTATGTGTGTATGAGTGTTTGTTTTCGCTCGTACGTTTGTGTGTATGTGTTTGTGTGTTTGTCTACCGTCGTACGTTTGTGTGTATGTGTGCTTGTGTACGCTCGTAGGTGTGTGTGTGTGTTTATTTGTATGTGTGTTTCTGTGCGCTCGTACGTTTGTGTGCATGTGTGTTTGTGTGTTTTTTTGCCCTTGTACGTTTGTGTGTTTGTGTGTATGTGTGTTTGTGTGCGACTGTACGTTTGTGTGTATGTGTGTATGTGTGTTTAATTTTTTCCTTAGCAGAAAAAATTATCCCTAAACTACAAAAGGTTTCGTATTAGTATGTTGTTTTGCATAAAAATTTATTTTAGATTAGCGCTCGCATCCTTGTTTATTGTTGGGTAGGTAATATGGAATACAATCTTCTTCAGTTTTTCTCAGTCACCTTTAGAGTGTGGGACATTTTGGTAATTTTAGTACCAATGTAATCTAATGTTCTGGGATATGTTTAGTCTCCGCTAAATTCTGAGACAATTTCGTAATTTTAGCTCTACTGTTAGTCACATCCATTTTGGCGTTGGTCTTTTCCTTGATTATAGCTATTTATAGCATCATTATAATTATGCAAATTTATGAACACCGCCAACATAATTTCAGGTCTAGGTAATGCTTTATATACAAAATCTCGGGTTTGTATTTGTATATGTCTGTCTCTATCTCTATTGTATTTGTCCCTAGAGTAGCGCGTAGTTAGGTCAGCCCCTTCTAATATTGTTGCCAGTGTTCCGCCCGATTGAGGTCAGCCACTTGCAATATTGTTGCCAATGTGCAGTACCGTGACTTCACCCCATCTGTTCCATTCCTATTGTCCATATACAAACCCAACTTTCCCTTGTCCGTATGCAGGCCTAATATTTCCCATGTTAAATTTCCATTGTCCGTAATCTATTCAAGGGGTTATGTCCATGTTAAATTTCCCATTGTCCGTAAACAAACCCAGGCCGTTTTTGACTGGGATTTCTATTGTCCGTGAACAGCCCCCGTATACTACTTTTCTTAGTTGTTCAAAATCCGACTGACATATCCTGCAAACCCTGATACATGCTGAAACTATATTAAAATTTCAAGTAGCCTACATTTCCAACTGAAATCCATTCTTAATGCACTGAATTGGCCCAATAATGCAGTCCTTCATAATCAAGAAAGCCAAACTGAATTAGATCAACATAGAAACTAAATATTTGCACATTCATTCACAATATGACTATAAATTTCAATTTAACTTAGACCAAGACGACAATTCTTTTTAATACTGATGCAAAGTCCGCAAGTATGTTAAAAGGTCGCTGGGCGGACTTATGTGCACATGAATACTGTTATTGTGTATTGATGAATCTACGATTGTGAATTTGTTTAGGAATAAAGCATAAATTCAATTACATTGTTTCTTGCAATGTCTGTTACTATTATGGCTTAGGTAAATAAACAAAATGAGCATATATCAGCATATAACAAAAAAGGTTACAGCATTTGTATCGGAAAATACGGACTCGTCTTTTCTGAAAAATACTGTACTCCGCAAGGTCGTGCAATATTTTTCAGAAAAACTCGTTTAAATTGTCCCATATAAATGCAGAAACCTATAAATACTCAGGCCCACAGGCAAATAGAATAACCAATATTTAAAAATTTAAGAGCATTTTCCCAAAATTACCATTCGCTGTATTCTTTAGATCAAGTAATAAGAGGAGACATCGAGATAGTTCATGAAATCATAAAAATTCGATTGTGTTTCACCAGTAAGTCTCCCTTTCATAACAACTTCTTGAGTATCGCTTATATTCGATAGAAGTGCCATATAAAACTTATTTGCTATTGAGGATAATGATATTTTGTAGTCTACAGATAGTAATGAAACTAGTCTCCAGTTTCTTTAATAAATCTTCTATCTTTATCTTCTCTTAGAATACCTGTGATAATTCCCTGGAATTGGAAATCACAGGTTTATTTTCATGTCCATTAATTTATTTAATATTATGTAATATATGTTACGTATATGTAATTAAATTGCTTGTGTGTTAGTTTTAAAATTAATTTTTTTTAATTTTAATTTTGTTTCTTTACATTTTATTGTAATAATTATTTTCACGGGATTCGATATCTTTTCAAGTAAATTCTGTTTATTTAAAACGTAAAGTCTATTACAGAAGCAGTTTTTTTAGCTCACTCTGGTACACAGTTTTGTAAACATCAAGTGATAATGATTGGCTATTTCCAAGGTCATTTCGGCCCGCGTGTTAACAGTCTTTCTATTTTATATATTTTCAGAGTGAGAATTTGGCACTTAGATAGGGCTATTCTTGCATACGTGAGAAATGGCATTTTATTTTATTGCGATGTTCAAATTAGTAAATCACGTAGCCTATCACGTGGAGTACCATGTGACCTAAAATCGAGGCTTAAAACAGCCAAGTGGTATTAAATTACTTCAGTTGTATTTTGAGCCTTCAGGGCTCAAGAGGCTTCAGTTGTTGAAGCGAGATTGTTTTTGAAGTTCATTTGTTTTTGGAATTTAATATTTTATTCTCTAGAAAACTAAACAAGAGTACCATTTTATAAAAAGTTATGGGAGAAAGAAATTCAGTGGAAATTTATTCTGGAGTTCTATACGGAAACATAAACTGTGATTCAATTGAGGATCTGTTACCACCAGCACAACGGTCTCATCTGACGTCATCGCCTCCATATTAGAATTTCATCGAGATTCGAACCTGGATTTTATTAGAACTGTTTAGTGATAGGTCTTGTATTTTTCAATATTAGGATTAAATTTGGGATTATATTCACAAACCGTAAGTCCTATTTCCAATTTTTACATTGTTTTCTAGGGAAATAAATTATTTTGTTAAAATATACAAAGCTTGTTGACTTCACTCTTTTCTCTTGTTATTTTTGTACGACCCTACACGTAACATATATAAATCTGTCCAAATCATTCCAAAAGAACGTACAAAATTCAACAGTTTTCTATCAGAACTGAGATTAGCCTCTTTTATGATCTTCTTTATGCAAAACCACACTCAGGAAAGGTCAGATTACCCTAATACGAATTTTCTCAGCAATTGTAAGTTTGGAAGGTTCGGGGGTTTTCATCCTACATAAAAAAGAGTTCACTTTTTGTAAATCATCAGTAGTTTTATTTTGATATTTTTGTCATAAAAGTCTTTTGTTGGTTCAGTATCTAATTTTGATCTGCTAACCTTTTCACATCATCCAAAATTAATTTCTTCATTATTTTGCTCTTGTAATTCCTTCTTTCCAGGTAATGAGAGTGTTTTGAATTTCTTTTTACTATATTCATACAATTTTGCCTTTGATTTTGACATTACTCTATCATTATGTTTCTCCTTATCTTTCTAATTGTTTAGTAGTAATGTTTTTTCTGCAGTCTTTATATTATTTATTTGAGTCATGTGTTTAAGATTAAAATTTCAACTTCATTTCTTTAACATCTTGATCAAGTTCTTTTCTTGTTTTGCCGTAGCAATTTATTCAGTTCTAATTTTCAAAAAAGAGCAGGCCATTCTATGGTAGCGGAAACTCCTCGGCTACATTACCACGAGTCTTGCTATCTCGGGTTCTTTAGGTTAGATCTTTGTATTTGGAGTGATACTCTGTGTCTGTCTGAGGACTGGCGCTCCAGAGTGCAACGTTTTTTCTACCTCAGCGGGATACCGTTTAATTTCTGGCTTCTTGTCGCCTACTTTGTTGTTTGGGTCGTCGACTGAGTCGTTAAGTCGTCCTCATAGGTCGTCCTCTGATCTCCGACTGTGTCGTCGACTGAGTTGCTAAGTCGTCGACTGAGTCATCCTTCTGGTTCGCCGACTGAGTCATCTTTCCTTATCGCCGACTGCGTTGCTGAGTCGCTGTGTCGCTGAGTTATCGACTGGGTCGTGGACTGTGTTGTCTTAGCTGAATTGTCCTTCTGGGTAATAGACTGGGTCGCTGAGTCCTTGCCTGGGTCGCCGGCTGTGTCGTCGAGTGAGTCGCTGAGTCGTCCACCAGGTCGTCCTTCTTGGTAGCCGACTGTGGCGTCGACAAGGTTGGTGTCGCTCGTCGTTAGTTGATCAAGATCGACAGAGAGAGACTAACAGCGCGAAATGACGAGAGAAGATATATCTACAGTTAAAATGTGTATATTTGCAAGATGGTGATTCTAAGATTTTCGCGCCTCTAGGACGAGCCTTGTAGCTCCTGTATTCTGGTGAAAGAAAGACCTTGCCCCTACTCTTTTCAGATTCCCCGGCCTGGCTCTTTAATGTTGAACGAACCAGGACCAAATGTGCTTGCGCCGGCGTGGTGGTTATCTTACTTCGCTTGCAAGTGGACGTCTTCACACAATACCGCTTCATAACACACCACCATTGCAACCACATTTGGCTCATATATACACCCAACAGACAGAATTACGTGACCAAAACCTGAAATGCTAGGTGACTCTACAAAGACCGCTAACATTTAAAATGAAACATAAACATAAACTTTAGGGAAACGAAAAATAGCTGATACGAAATGAAAATAACTGTCCTTGGGTTTTTCACATTACACAACCCACTCCACCCCTTCTATATACTTCCACGCTCAAAAGAATATATAAAAGGGTTAAAAAATAAAAATCACATAAGGCACTGTTAAATTACAGCAAAACACATCATTAAATATTCACAAATGAATGTTCAGTTAGAATGACAGTCATTTTCCGCAGTACTTACTTCCAGACATCATGCCACATGTCACTATTCCGGATTAGAAAAGTTCATCATAGACTTCATCCAGCTTTTTGGGTAGTTTCCTCTGTCTCCTGAGTCATTCATCACCAGCTGTTCTTGAGTCGACATTTTCGCTGTCTTTCACTGGGAGAATTTCTGTCATAGTGTCGATGGGGGTAAGACGCAACAAGACTGGTATCATAGAGGTCATCGTTCCCCTGGATTTTATCAATGCTTTTCATCTTTTCAGAATACAAGTCCCTCCCTCCGTCAGTGACTAAATTACATGCCTATTACCTTTTCAAGCGTTCCACGTGCAGAACGAGAGGCTACTCGTGTCTACCGCATTTAATTCTGACTTTGTAGGACACATACCACCATGTCTGTAATATAGGCAAAATTCATCTTCTTCTTTTTGGCGTAAACAACCAGAGAAAATTGCCTGTCATCTGGTCCTGCCAGATGAAGTCGTTCTCATCTGGTCCTGTTATCATAAAAGCGCTTTTGTTGTCCCAGTCTCTTGGTCGTTCTTTGACGAAAGCAGATAGCGTGCTCTCTAGTGTTCGGTTCATCCTTTCCACAGTGTAATCGGCTTGTCCGTGATAGGACTGTTCCTTGCTTTTTCGATTCCCAGGAGTCGACACATTTCACGAAATAGTTCATTCTCAACCTGTCGGCCTTGAACCGTGTGAATTTGTCTTGGCACACTAAAACATGTGACGATTTCCTCTACTATCAATTTTGCAACGACTGTAGCTTCCTGGCAAGGCATTGGGAATATCTCAATCCATTTGGTAAAATAGTCAGCGATCAAGGAAAGGGTAAAAGTTTCCATTTTCGGTCATCGGAAGTCGTCCTAAGATATGGGCAGCTATACGTTCCATCGGAACCCCTGACGCAATCACCTGCATTGGAGCTCGTTTTTTCTGTCCTGGTGGCTTTCACTTCGAACAGGTCTCACATCTCCGGCACCACAGTCGAACATCTTTCTGAAGTCTGATCCAGTAATACCCTTTTCTCATATTCACTAGAGTTTTACTGATGCCAAGGTGTCCTCCACTACGCGAGTCGTAAGCCATACATAGATCATATTTCTTTTCTCTTGGAACGATAGCTTTACTGTGAACTTCTCCACCACTGTGCGACTCCCATCTGCGACAGAGTATGGCGTTTTTTATCTCTAGCTGGTCCCACTGACTCCAAAGGCTCTCTGCCAACAAGCCGTATCTGGCAAATTCTTTCCACGATGGTCGTTGCTTGCTTTCCACCCAGATCATTACAATTGCGACACACTGGTTGGATCTCAGAGCCTCGGCGAAATCGTCGATGCCACAGGACATCTGAATTTCAGCCACTGGCATATCAGTCGTAACACTCCATTCCAAGGCTATCGCCGGATCATCGTTGCTTACTTTCGTTTTTTCCTATTCGGTATGTGTCTCTACTTGAAAACCGCATTACCTACATGGGCTCTGGAAATATCGTCAGCGTTACGATGCCATCGATATTGAATCTCAAACTGATACTGCGACAAGACTTAGATGCATCTTGCGAGTTGTCCTTCCGTGTTCTTGAAATACATTAACCACTTCAGGGTGCTGTGGTATGTCTAAGTAAACAAACGTCTTCCATACCGGTAATGGTTGAAATATTTCACCAAGAATAGGACCGCCAATAGCTCTTTATTGTCATCACGTAAAATCTTCCCTCGCCTTTCGTTAGCCATCGGTCAAGCCTCTCGCATCCGTTGCGAACTTGCGACAGGATGACTCCGAGCCCACTGTCGCTCGTGCCTGTGTCAAGAATGAACGGTTTTCCAGGGTCTGGGAATGCTAATACAATGCACGTCGTCAATCGCCTCTTCAACTCGTCTCATTCCAGACAAAGGTCTCCCATTTTCTGTCAGTCTGTGTAAGCTAGCTGCAATATCGGTAAATCCCCTTGTGAATCGGAGATAGTATGAGCATAATCCTAAAAAGCTGCAAAGTTCTGTTTGCGACGTCGGATTTCTCAAGTCGACGACGGCGGACACTTTCTTTGGATCAACACGTATCTCCTTCGACACAATGTGTCCCAAGTACTTGACTTCTTTTGCGAACATACGACATTTCTTGGGCTTCAGCTTCAGACTAGCTTCCATCAACCTGTCAAAGGTCTGTCTCAGACGATCCATCTCCTCTTCGAATGTGCGTCCAAATATTATTATGTCGTCGAGGTACACCATACATATCTACCATTGCAGCCTCGCCAGAACTATCTCCATCAGTCTTTCAAAGGTCCCTGGTGCATTACAGTGCCCGAACGGCATAACATTGAACTCGTCTAAACCTTGCCTAGTTACGAATGCCATCCTCGACAGATTTTCGGACTCGATTGCTACCTGTCAATATCCAACATCAGGTCTGAGGTCGAGAGCCAAGATAATTCTGATAGCGAATCAAGCGACTAGTCGATCCGCGGTAGAGGGTAGGCGTCTTTTGCAGTCACTTCTTTCAAGGAACGGGAGTCGACGCAGAACGTCGCTGTACCATCCTTTTTCTTTACTAAAACCACTGGCGACGATCATGGAGAGGAAGATGGCTAAATTATCCCTTTCTTCAACATGTCGTTCACATGCTTCTCAATTTCTTGTCTGGCGTGAATCGAAACCCTTCTTACGGGTAGATTTATTGGTCTATCTGTTTCTATTTTATGTTGCGCCGTTGTAGTCCTTCCAAGATCAACATCAGATACAGCAAAGACTGACTGATAATCGCAAAGAAACGTATCCACCTTTCTTGACTGTTCTTCAAGGAGTGATTTTATAATGGCTGAGCCAGATCTTCCAAATGAGTCGGTACTCGAAGCTGCGAATCCTTGTTTTGAAAACAACGAACGGTCGCACTCCCCTCCAAGTCAGCGACTTATCCGACTACTTCTAAGACAGCAATGTTTGTCCCAGCATAGAACGTCTGGTTATCTGCAGTTGCATTCAGAGTGGGACAGATTTATACCCCAGCGGGATAAAGTCTTATTACTGGATTCTTGTGGACAACTGGGTCGTCGACTGAGTCGCTGAGTCATCGACTGGGTTGTCCTTCTGGGTCGCTGACTGGTTCACTATATCGTCGACTGGGTCTCTGACTGTGTTGTTGACTGAGGTGTCCTTCTGGGTCGTAGACTGGGTCGCTGAGTAGCCGACTGTGTCGTCGAATTAGTCGCTGAGTCGTCGTCCTGGTCGTCCTTCTGGGTCGCCGACTGTGGCGTCGAAAAAGTCGTGGTCGCGCGTTGTTACTTGCTTAGGAATGGCAGAGAGAGAGAGAGAGAGAGAGAGAGAGAGAGAGAGAGAGAGAGAGAGAGAGAGAGAGACAAACAGTGCGAAATGATGAGAGAAGAGATATATTTAGTTAAAATGTGTATTGTCGCAAGGTCATGATCCTAAGCATTTTGCTCTTCTGGGACAAGCCTTGTAGCGCCTGTATTCTGGTCAACGAAAGACCTTGTCCTTACACTTATATATTCCACGGCCTGGCCCTTTCCTGTTGGGGGAACTACGATGAAATCTGGGGTGGGGTGGGGTGGTTATACTACTTCATTTGCAGGTGGACGTCTGCACACAATACCGCTTCATAAGACACCACCATTGCAACCACATTTGGCTTGTATATATACCCAACAGGCGGAATCACGTGACCAAAAACTGTAACGCTAGATGGCACTACAAAGCCCGCTAAGTTTTAAAATCAATCATAAACATAAACATTAACGATACAAAAATTAGCTGATACGAAATGAAAATTACTGACACTGGGATTTTCTCGTTAGAATATGTTAGCTTTTCTTCTCGTAAATGATTTTGTATCACCTTCAAGATAGTACATCCAACTGTATTTAAAGTAGAATTGTAAGCGAGTTAATGTATTCCTTTTGGCTTCACTATTGTGTAATCAGTTTCCAATAACCATGAACGCTAGGTAGTGTAGATAATGATAAGGTTAAGGTTATAGCAGAAGGGTATATTTGAACACTGTAGCAATAGCGGGATCTGTGAAATATGGAAACATGTCCTCCGAGATTACCATACTCTGATGGATAACATACATACGTAAAACAACGATTTAAACGGACAATAAATCATAAAGACAAAATAATATTAACATACAAATAGAATGCATACTTAGAATACACAGATAATTACATACCTGTATGAACAAATCGGACATCTATGCATATGTTCATTGACAATTCTTCAAGTCAGCAAATTGGGTAGGTGGTGCCAGAGGCCGACTCAAGAACACTTTACCCTAACAGACACAACGTATGAACCACACTTGCATACAAACTGTTGACCAACTAGTCAAATGTGAAATATGGGAGACCTTGTTTAACCAGAATTTGATTTATTAGATTAAAATATGATATAGAACAGAATAGATTGTCACGTAAGGAATGACAAAGATACAACACCTCCCAAATTTGATGATCAGATATTTCGTTGGTCACGTTAAGAACAGAAATAAAGCCATGACTAAATAATGTTTGAATTCTGAGAGTAAATATGCTACTGAAGACATGATATAGAGGCTACAAAACGTTTTTTAATTTGGATCAAATACAATAAATTAAAATAATCTCCCAACAGCAGCCGCGAGAAAAGATTAGTTTTGTTTTCCTTTATCTTGTCACAGCACGATCTGTATAGGTACATGTTTTTGTTGGTGTTTGTATCGTAGACATTCGCACATGTTTAGATAGACACCTGAACTGTGGGCTATCTCTCGCATGGAAGCATAGAATACAAGACTTTTCCGCGCAGGTCATCACAGTGTAGAGTATGCTAACGAAGACCACTTTGCATACATTATGGACGAGGTGCAGCAAATCTCTTGCTCACGACCAAGTGATTGTAGTGACAGCTCCGAGACCACTGAGCATGTTTATTCCAGACTCACAATATTTCTACTCGTAGAGTTTCACGCCACAACTGAAACAGTGGACATTGTTTCTTTCTACTAAGTAAACAAATCCTGATCTATGCAAAGCTTTACGAGTACGGCCCCCAGTTCCCTTTGAATATGTCCAATCTATTGGCAATATCACATTTATTCCAGAAGGGTCACGGGAATCGTATATTCTACTTTCGCCTGGGAATTTATCTAATAAGGTGAGAGCGGTTCTGGAACGATTGGCTGTGGATTATATGCTGCAAAAGAGATAAACAGGCCTGGAACTTCAAGGACGACGATCTCCAGAATGTGTCATGGTAATTTCACTTTTAATTGCTGGTGCAGGACCCTGTATCGTTCTTGTTATATCACATTCGTCATTTTTCTGTGTATAGAGCAATGTTTAGAGAAGAGTTTTGTTTCCTTTGTCGAGATCGTTATTGAAACATGTCTCATCCCTTCCTCTACCCTTTTTTATACTCAATGGTAGCCATAATGCATGGTGTTGTAATAGGGAAGGCTTACCTGTTTCTCGTAGGCAATTTGATCTACTTTCTCCAACGATTTGCGGAAGAATTGCTGATCTAACAATCATGCAATCTTGAGTGGATCATGGGTTTCGATTAGAAAAGCTGCGTTCTTTCCTGACTGTAATGCATCTTTATGCATGTCAAAGTTCACTAGTTAACTGAAATGATAGCTCAGTATGAGTCTTTTCACTTTGAATTTAATGTGGATATTTCCTTCCTTATTCTTGGGTCAGCCACTGCCAAAACTGAGAATAGTGTCTTTGGGATGCTCGTCGGACCTAAACATTATCTTCTATATGTGGGTGACAGCATCTAGTTCAAACGATGTACATACAGCTGTCTGTGTCAATCTCAAGCACCTAGAGGTTCCAGATCTGAATACAACTTTAAACATGTGCTCGCAATAATGACGTTGCCTAACTCGCTGGATTGGACAGACTAGACAGTTTCTTCGTAACTGGTAGTAAAATTCCATAGGTGGGAGAAATGTGCAATTTTTATGTCCCTCGATATTGGCAAATGTTCTCAAAGTTGATATGTTCTATGAAAATTTAGGTGTAGCCCGCCGGGAATCGAGAGTATTTATACACCCAAAGATAAAATAAGCACACGGCCTACAGCTATAACAGACATGTGGAATTGGTATGTACTAACAGCAAACGGTTACATGGATCCAAAGGTTCGATTTCCACTACATCGTAGTCTTCGACAAAGCCTTGAAATTCTGGATCATTTTCAGAAATCGCTTGTATTTGTGCTCCACAACGTGTTATTCTTAGGTTTCTATACTCTAGTATCGTTGTTTAGCTCTTTCATCCAGATCTTCCATAGTAAACCAGATAAATGGAAATGTTGTTACCAGGGGTTGTACGTCTGCAACATTACAGGCAAGAAAGTAAGAACAACTTACAAAACGTCAGTTCAAGAATGTCACGGCACAGAAGATAACATTATAAGAAAATGACATGACTTCATTATTTGCTAGTTAGTTACTGAATTAATGTGTTATTTGAGCAGGGCAAATTAAATTTGAATTGTAAGAAGAAGAAGAAAATCCACATGCAATCTATATTATCTTTGTTTATAAAATTCCAGTTCTACCTGGGTTCTTTTCAAATTCCAGACCAATCTAGTTTGTCGAGTGTTTGCATGAAACAGATATAGCTCAGTTCAAGCAGATGACATAATTATTAAAGTATTTTCAATTGCTGTTTTAAACAAGACACTGATCTCTCTCTCTCTCTCTCTCTCTCTCTCTCTCTCTCTCTCTCTCTCTCTCTCTGCAACAAGAACACTGAGTTTCCCATACATAAACATTATGGCAAATTTAAATCTTGTAACCACGTTTTAAAAAAATATATCAATGTATTGTCTTCCTCGGCAGTACAGTCGAGCAGACGACAAAATATTTGTGAATTTCAGTGTGTTGTTTTCATTCATTAGGCATATATTTGTATATCTATCCATTACTTACAGAGCTATACCAGTCCATCATTTTCAATTCACAAAGAAAGCTAAAGTTGCGTCTGTCATGCTTAATTTCTCTCAGAGGATAGTAGTGACATCCGTAAGGTTAAGTTCCATATGGTGCTATAACTTCCCAAACGTAATGTTAAATTCCCTTTAATCCCATGCGACCGCCATCCAGCCCAAACGTATTTTAAATTCCCATACACTCCATGCCGACCAAAAGGTTAATGTTAAATTTCAACAGACACCATATCAGCCCAAACGTAATGTAAAATTTCCATAGATTCCATACCTACCCAAATGTAATGTTACAAAGACCTACTAATCGGAGAATTCCCATTAACCCCATAAAAACACAAACACAATATTACATTCATAATAGACACTATATCGTCCCAAACTTAATATTAGGTTCCAATGAACACATCCAAACACCAATACAAATTTCCGTAGACCGCATGCCGGCTAAAAACGCTCATCTTAAATTCTTATAGGCTCAATACCGACCCTAATGCTAATGTTAAATTTATATAGACCACGTACCTGTCCAGCACATATTCCATTCTGGCTGCCATAACTGCTGACCAACTATACAAATATGTATGACCTAGGGGTACCTCACTTTCGACAAACTTCAAAAGTTCGTGCGTTTTTTCAAAATCGATCACTTCCATGCATTATGGCATGGTGAACCACTTGCAATAATTGCATAACTCCGAAGCTGTAGAGTTGGATAGCTTGCAAGAACATACTCAGTCTGTGATAAGGTCGGACCCAGTCAACGTGCTCCTGCATTAATGAGTTAAGAACACGTGCTGCCGAAGGTTAGATCAATCAGATTATTCACGGTCTTTTTGGTCAAGTCAAGAAAAAATGTCGGATATAATTCGTCCCCACTGTGAACTACATTTGGAACTACTTTTATTCACATGGCACAATATGGAGACGGAAGGAGACAAATTCACACTCGGAACATTTTCGGCTTTGTCGCTACACGTGTAATGCACTGCACCCGAGACGAAACTTGAAACCCATGAAATGTATCTATATTCCTACAACTACATGCTAGGTTATTTCTAGACTTAAGGAAAATAACCCAGCTATGTTCCATTTGAGTTTTTAGATAATCCTGGAGTCAAAACAGACTTCCGTCAGAGATATATTCTGAATGATTATGGACTGTGAGGCGCGTGCTTTCAAGAACTACTCGAACTAATCACCTCCGAAATTGAAGAATTTTGACAATAAGTGCTCCAATGAACATGGGCTATTCTAAGTCGTACAACAACACATGCTAACACGAAGAAATATATTTAGTTTAAATTGCAGTCAAGAAATGTATCATTATTACTTTAGTAAGGGCCCAACCATTTAATGTTTTGTAGTCGAAGGGGTGGGGTCGAGGGGGATGTGATTTCCTTTCGACTTTTAAACTTATATGATCCAAGCTTAAGAGTTTATGGAAAGCTAATTTAAATTTCAACGAATATAATGGATAGAATTATTTCTTTTTCCCAAAGCAAAATTATTTTTGAAGCCTTCGGGTTGCGAAATTTATTTTCAAAGGAAACTCCCAGCTTCCAACCACGAAAAGTATATGGTTTGTCTTTAAGTCATCGCAACAAACAAAGTAAATGCATAGAGTGCCTTGAACTGTTGTACTCTTATAATACATGTGTATCCGCTATGCTGGTAATCTAAGTCTTATTACCCTGACGTTGTACATTAACACACGAGCATACCATCTATCCATTATCAAAGATTGAAATACAAACAAGAATAAGGCAAACAGAACCAGACTGTGTTAGATGGCTCAAGAGTTCTTCATAGTGGTATCATCGCTATATTGTGATTCCTGCAGCGTGTTACCTGGTAATATTAGCAGCCTTGTGATTTGGGTTTTTAATGTGGGTGTAACAATTTTAGTCATATCGCTACGATGTCTGCAGTGTGGCAGTTTATAATGATGTCTAGCTCTGGGCATCATGCTGCAGACATGCAATCACATTATCCTGACACCAGGCCGAAAAATCCTAACAATAATGTCTTAATGCTGAGCTCCAAGCGAGTTAAATTGCTAGTACCATTTTTAAAAATCTTTTGAATGACTCAGCCGGGATTCGGACCCCGAGAAATATGTCGCTCCACTTAGTGGTGTTGGTACAGAGTGCATTCTTGGATTGCTCTAAAAGTAAAAGGAAATAAAACAACATTAGTAATAAAACCTTAAAATGTGAAATATGTGGGACATTCTATAACAACTTCACTAAATTGTCAAAAATTCTTTGATACACGATTGGTGAAATCAATAGGGGATATATATATATCCTTTAAAATCCGGTGGTTTACTGACTTCACCTTGCCTGACCACTCCTTCGGATGCCCATGCTTATAGATACACGCAAGTGAGAAACCAAACCCATGGGCTATGTTGCAACTCTTTTGAAGTGTATGTTTGTGTCCTTTTTTATTTTTAACGTAGCTTTAGCACTTTTTCAGTCATATCGCTACGATGTCTGCAATTTTCATTTTGTATTCTAGGCAAATAAATTATTTGTTGCATTTTACTAAATGTCTTGGGTTTGCTTTTACTGCTATTTAGTTTCAGACCAATGAGTCTTAATATTGTTGAATGCTTTCAGAACAAAAGACAAAAGACTTATTGTGATTAAATTGTGTCCTGGAGATGTTCTTGTTGTACCTTTGGTCACTCCGACCGTGGATGGGCTTGGAATTTACAAAGTAAAGCAGGCCCGCGATGTCGTCAGTGGTAGTGACAGATCAGCCTTTCTACTGGGAATCCGGAGGTCATATAGGATGAAGGCGAACTCTATTCTTTTAAATTCACTAGAAAGCAAGCAACCTGTCTTTTCAACGAACAAGAGCACAAAATAGGCCGTGCTCGCGTTTACTGCAGCAACACTTTTTGCTACTAGATTTTATTCGTACTGGTCCCTTTGGAACTACAGACATTTGTGTCACAGTGCAGCATTGAATATTTATTACCTGCCTTACACCATTTAGTCCTGGCTGAAATACACGTTTGTCCCACAAACAGAAAAGTGTCACACACCAAACGTAATTTTCATCCGTCACATTTTTCTTATATACCCAGTTTTACAGACGATACACAATACAACATCAATATGTTGTAATGGTGTATTATGCCGCTTACGTGGGCATTTAGTCAGCAATATTGTATGTTATAGTAAGATCAGGGTTGTTAAACGCGATGAGACTTAGTGAGGAGAACCGTTAGAGACAACTAAAAACAGTGAACAGGAAACCATTTCTTCCACAAATGACATTGGTGTGCTACCAATACACCAGTTGGTGTTAACTTGTAGATCCTATTAGAAGAACAGGGAGCACAAACTATGCTTGGTATTTCCGACTGTTCAAGAGACCAAGGATAAGAAGACACCGCTTATGGCGAATTCCCAAAGAGAAATTTCATGAATTCATCGCAAGCTTCAGCTGTTCCACTAGATGTTAGCTTTCTTTTCCACGTCGTCAGTTACGACCGAAAAGTGTCCTGTGCGATGCCACCCATATTTCATTTTTTATTATGTATATATGTCGACCTCATCTAAATTCATGACATTGTCACATAGCGCTTAAGACATGTGGTCTGCGATTGTGTTGAGACTTTTTACAACCAAGACACAGATTTCATCGTGCATTATAGCTTTCACTGCTGATAAAATATCTAGCTACAAAATTCAGACCACTGTCTTACGCTGTGATTGCAAGTGGTGGGAGAAGCAATTGTTGTAGCCGTTAGTATGGTACACCTTCCACCGCGTTTACTGCGCGCTTGTATTTTTTTATTTTTTTTGTACAGAGAGCGAAGCAGTTCAGCCTCTGCCCGTAGGGAGGTTTCAGCCTTATTGATCGCTTTCAGGCGAACATATTTTGGATCTTGGACTTTTAGCTTTATCGACATTATAATTCTTCTATATGCTGCGTGATATGAATGTTTAGTTGATCCATCCACTGGTTCACTAACTGTTTATTTTTTCTGACCTGTTACTTTGTCAAACGAGTAGTAGAGGATTCGACATACTCCGAAGAAAAGGTTATTGTAAAGGGAGTTTGGCCAAATACCCTATTCTCATTGTAGACTCCCAGAAGGAAGTACTTTTGAATGTTGTTTGATCAACCATAGATACTCATGGATTAATTTAAAGTAGCCCTAATGATCCATATGGTGTGTAATCTCATGAATATTTTGACCTATCTTCATGATACTGGGTACGTTTATCTATCGTGAATCGACAATTCCTCTTGAGTTATCCCCCATTTTTGAACGTAAACTATGCGTTTTCTCAATTAGATGTTTGTGTCATTCACATATGCTAGACTGTCTAAAATATTCTAATTGAACTTGGTATACATGCTTATAATGACGAGTTAGTGTGCCGTATACAAACGTAAGATATGTTGGATATATTCTTTCTGCGTTCTCGAATCCTTTTAAGCAAAGGTGTGTAACTTATATCTCCTCCACTGTCTAGGCTATCGTCGTTATGACTGGCATGTCAGTGTATCAAAACTAGATGGTTTGCTGCAAATACGAATGGAATACTTTTATGAAAAATACTTTTGGAGGTGTATTTCTACGTCCTTCCTCGCCAATATATCAATTTTACTTTTCCTTTTTGTTTCTCTTATACCATGTTAAATACGGCAGACATTGCATTTGAATTTAATTGCAGATTGAATCTAAGTATGTACCCTTGCTTAAAATTTGGATCAGTTGGCTGCAATAATTATATCAGTCAGCCTTAGAATATCCGGAAGGATATGAAAAACTACAGTGATATTATTCCCTAGGTCTGAGTTTCACTTACTGATACTTATTTTTTTATGGCGAAGAAGATAAACGAATGAATGATATTTTATCTCATGCTAAGAAAGTTCTGGCCGTATGCAGCAAATGATACCATTATTTCTCTTTGAAATGACCATTCAAGCACAACTACAGTAATGGTTGGTCAGCAAGTTCTGCCATGACCTCACCCATAATATTAAACATAGTCTTAGTCAAGATAAGTAATTCAGTCGACAAATTTGGTCAAAGTTAGCCTGCATAAACTTCAGTCCTTTAATTTCAGGATCCGGTTAAGTACATTTTAGCTTAAAGTCCTGATCAATGTGTGTGTGTGTGTGTGTGTGTGTGTGTGTGTGTGTGTGTGTGTGTGTGTGTGCGTGTGTGTGATTTGGATTTTTAGCTTAGCTTTAACAATTTTTCAGCCATACTGCTGCAATGCCCGCATAGTAGCAGTTCATAGTGATGTCTAGCGCTGGGGCATCATCCCGCAGACATGTAGCATATGTCCCACCTAGTCACATTATCTTGACACCAGACCGACCAGTTCTAACACTAACCTCTTAATGCTGAGCGTCTAGCGAGGCAGCTGTTAGTACCATTTTTATAGGTATTTGGTATGACTCTACCGTTGTTCAAACCTTCAACCTCCCGCATCCGAGGCGGACGCTCTAACCACTAGGCCACCGGAAAGAAACAAAACCAAAAGTTTAGTAAAATCATGAATAATTTATTTCCCTATAATACGAAGTTAGCAGTTAAGAGGAACGTGCATTGTGAACTAAATACTAAATAATCCTCAATGTCATATCATATTGTTTTCTATCTCTGCAACTGTATTTTTCTTTCTTCTTTATTTCCCTAAATTTCCCCATTTCTCTCTCTAAATTCGTATTTCTATGTATCCACAATCTCTCTCTCTCTCTCTCTCTCTCTCTCTCTCTCTCTCTCTCTCTCTCTCTCTCTCTTTGCATTTGCCCCTCCTTTTCCTATTTCAGAATTTGTATTTATCTCTCTCTCTTTCTACATTTTCATTTTCTCTCCTATTCTACTTTCTGAATTTGCAATTCCATCGTTCGTTTCCTTTTGGAGATGAAACTTTGTTAATTCCAATACCATCTGGGTATTTTTTTAAACTGTAATTCCTTTAATTTCCTAATAAAAAAAGAGAACAATTTGCTAATCAATGGCAAAACACTGTCGTCAAAATGAACTTTATTACCAAATATAGAACTAAAATATTTTCTATTTCTTAATTTCGAAATATTAGATTGTCTGGCAAGTACATGCAGCTCGTCCTTTTTAATAGACTCTAACCCATTCTGGTTAGGACTTAAAACAAAGTTCACTACATTATATGATATTGTGACTGTTTGTTTGGATTCACTAAATAGTTCTTAATTGTGTGAAATTAAAGTTTTAAGAAAGACACCATTTTAAAGACAATTTTTAATATCGTTAAACTCCCGGACGACACACCACCACCACCTCTACCAATTTCTGTTACGACTCTATGGCCTTAAACAATTTAACAGAAAGAAGCAAAACAAACAAGCTTAGTACAATCAACAAATAATTTATTTGCCTATAATACAAAGTTAAAATTTAACTCCAAATTAATTATAAATGACATATCACAACAACAATAGTACAGATTGTTCCGAATGACCTCCAATAGTCTTGAATGTAGTGATGTACAAAAAGTTTTGGCTATGTTAATATACCAATAGTCTTGAATGTATTAATGTACAAATAATCTTGATTTATGACTATAACATAATACAAAATCTCTTTGAATGAGTTCTCAGTATTCCTAAAGTAGTGTTTTAGTCCAAAAAGTTATTGAACACTTTGTAACTCCAATGAATAAATTAAATAGTAGTGTTTTGTCCAAAAAGCCAATGAATACTTTGTAATTCCAATGAATAAATTAAGCAAAGCAAATGATTCTTCTCAAATTATATCTGAACACAACTAAAGATGATTCCAAGGACCGATCTTAAGATAGGAATTAAGACTTTGTTTACAAAGCCTCTATATACAAGCTTCACTTCACCTGCGACGCAATTGATTTTCTGGACAAAACCCACTAACTCGTAAACAATGTCACTCTCAGAACCTTTAAATTAGTAAACAAGGTCAGGTCTTGAACTTAAATTCAAGTAAATATCTTTAAAAAATGACAATCTTCAGGTAGACAAAAAGCTTTACCCGCAATCACAGACAAAGGTCAAGCACGCAATATCAATTAAATATACATAACATTAGCTGTTCAATCGCAACAAACCTTGCATTCCTATTTCTTTATAGACAGAAGATATTTATTCAAGCGGAATAAGACGCATTGATTTAGCCGGTCTGTGCGTTTAAAATATATTACTGTGATAATGTGAGTCAATATTTTTACGATTCGATGGTCTTAAACTAAGTAATAGAAAAGAGTGAAAACCAACCAGTTTTGTAAAATTCAAGAAATAATTTATTTCCAAGAATACAAAGTGAAAATTTAAACATAACTGACAGTATGGCGAATCCGAATTAGATTCAAAATAGTCCTAAACGTTCCATTACCAGTTTTAATGGATAAAGTTCTAATTAAATTCCAGTGGTGCTCGAAATAACATCCAGCGCTAAAGGTGTTGATGTGCCTGTATCTTGAATGTACTAATGTACCAGAGACCTGTGTGATAATGTGCTAACAGTCTTCCAATTAATCACAATAATGTAATCTAAGATGTCGTTGTCTGAATTAACTATAATCCCAAATTGATATTTCTATCCAAGAATATTATTTATGAGCACTTTGTATTTCCAGTGAAACAGTAATTTGAGTAAATAATTTCACCCAAAACAAATATTAAACACAATAATACAAATGATTCTGCATCAAGATCTTACAGCGAGAATGAATAATTTTTTCAGGTAAACAAGGTTATAAAGCCCTTTCCTTGACCTAGGTCACAGCTATAATTTTCTGAAAATACTATGATTTAATGGAATTTTCCATTGTAGAACATTTTATGTTCTCAACAAGATAAAATCTTTTACTAAATTTATAATGCGGATGTGGTAAACATGAGGTAAGCTTGGTATTTGTATGAGGAATACCAATGTTCTAGACCCAGACCCCAAAAAATATGTTTACTTCTATTGATAATGACCCTACTATTTAACCGACACACCTATGGATATATTAACTATGTATTATTATTTTTGTTACAAAATAGAAACATCAGTGTATTCAGTCAGGAACAATATGAACACGATTTTGGAGAAAGTCAAGCCCAAAATACACTTATACATAACATTTAATCATAGAGAAAAAGTAGCAAATACAAATTAAACATACAGAACACTCATACATATACTCCTCCATTCTACAAACCTTGTTATCCTTTTAAAACTGTCCGTTTCCATCTTTCATGAACTTGTCAATTGTGAAGTATTTGCTGAATTAATATATTTCCCTTTGTTGTTTGCTAAGATTTTAACTGCTTCATCTGGATAAATTTTAATCAATGTCTTGATGAACTGATGAATGTCAAAACTGGACAGTTTATGAATTTTTTCGCACACTGAGTTTGCAATTTTGACCCATGCATCGTCCTGATTTAACATAAAACACGTATGTATGTATGTATGTATGTATGTATGTATGTATGTATGTATGTATGTATGTATGTATGTGTGTATGTGTGTGTGTGTGTAGGGATGCATGCATGTATATATGTATGTATGTATGTATGTATGTATGTATGTATGTATGCATGTATGTATGTGTGTGTGTGTAAAAAGATAAAAACCTATCTACCTACATACATACCTAAAAAAATACGAGGCTATGTAGGTAGGTAGGTAGATAGGTACATACGTAGGTAGGGAGGTAGGTAGGTAGGTACATATGTAGGTAGGTATGTAGGTAGGTAGGTACATACGTAGGTAAGTAGGTACATACGTAGATAGGTAGGTAATTACATAGGTATGTGTGTAGGTAGGTACTTACGTGGGTATTTAGGTAGGAAGGTAGGTACATACGTTGGTATGTAAGTAGGTAGGTAGGAAGGTACATAGGTAGGTATGTAGGTTGGTAGGTAGGTACATACATAAGTATGTAGGTATGTAGGTAGGCAGGTACATACGTAGGTAGATAGGTAGGTAGGTACATACGAAGGTAGGTACGTATGTATGTAGGTAGGTACATACCTATGTATGTATGTATATAGGTAGGTAGGTAGGAATGTACATACGTAGGTAGGTAGGTACATACGTAGGGATGTATGTTGGTATGTAGTTATGTAGGTAGGTAGGCACACACATAGGTAGGTAGGTAGGTAGGTACATACGTTGATAAATATGTAAGTAGGTATGGAGGTAGGTAGGTAGGTAGGTAGTTAGGTACATACGTATATATGAATATGTAGGTAGGCAGGTAGGTAAATACATACGTATGTATGTATGTAGGTAGGTGGGTAGGTAGGTACATACGTAGGTATGTATGCATGTAGGTAGGTAGTTAGATACATACGTAGGTATGCATGTATGTAGGTCGGTAGGTAGATTGGTACATACGTAGGTATGTATATATGTATGCAGGTAGGTAGGTAGGTAGGTAGGTGCAGAGAACTCTGTTTCAAAAGGGTTACCTAGTCTATAAATCCTTATATGGTTTTGCTCCTGATTATCTTAAAATATAATTTTACGTTTGTTGAAAATTTACATACGTATCAACTAAAATCCATATCCATGAACAAGTGTTATTTACCTAAACCAAATTCAGAGTTTTATAAGAAGAGTTTTGCTTTTTCTGGAGCCAAAGTATAGAATTCCATAACACCTTATATAGAGTCATCTGACTCATGCCAAGTTTTCTAAAAGCTTTTTAGTCAACATCTATAGAAACAACCATTTATATGATTTTGTTAATACAGTACTACTATTTTTAAAACATTGTTATCGTGTACTCATATAATGTTTTACACATGTTCGCTACTACTATTTGTATGAATGCTGTATGTATTCGTCCTTGAAACCTTGTGCATATTTTATTGTAGTAAGTTTATACCATGATGAGGCAAATGAAGTAAGGTGTGCTGGAACACTACAACAGCCAACAACAACGACAGCAACAACACACAAACATAGCTAGCACCATATACTTGCTTTTAAGCCACTTCCAACTGCAAATAACACAGACACATACCTGCCATTGCATAATGTGTTGGCTGATTAGGGTGTATGTGGATTTTTTCCTCCTTATATACCTAACAAACTGTATGGACCTGATTTGCTTGCACATCATCTGATGACAGATCAGGGTCTATCTTTTTTGCAGTTGAATTTGATCTATAAGTTCATATCGACAGTAACCCTATAAGTAATGTCAGTAGCAGACAACTTTAACGTCATAAATGTACAAGGCGGTCAGGGACAAGCTGGAAGTTGGTCCTATATAAATCAACTAAAATTTGCCATCGTCGATTCCGACTGCGAACAACACAGACCACGACCTGCCATTGCATAATGCACCGGCAAATCGTGGTCTATGCTGTTTGCTCTACTAATGTCTTCCAACAAAAGACATATAACCAGATCTGCCTGTACATAATGTTACAGCAAATTTGTGTCTGTAACATCTGCAGTTAGACTGGACTTATAAGCAAGTACCGGTATATACAATATACAGTAAATAAAGTGACCAAAAGTATGCATACTTGTAAATATGGTACTTTTTTAAATGTTTTGTCACAAAATTAAAAAGATAGTTTTAACTTCTTGTCATGCATACTTCTGCAATATAAGCCTTTTTAAATCTTGACCACACGTAAACCTTTTAAAACAGAAGTACAATATTGTAACCACTCCCTTTCATATATTTGATCTGAGTTGATAGAGTAAGACTATACATAGATACTATTATATGTTTATTCAGAAATGATAAACATAGTTTTGCTTCAAAATGAAAATCTTTGGTAAATGAGTTTGAAAAGTAAATGGTTAAACTGTGAAACGTAAATGGTTAAACTGAAAAGTAAACGGTTATAAAGTACATATGTAACATGTAAATGGCAATCTCTCAGGAGAAAGGTTGTCAAACATGTACTACTGCTTAGAAACGCTATGCAAGATTTAGTCTCTGATAAATAACTGTACCAAATAACATGACTCCCTGTATTTTGACTGTCAAAGGACATTATTTATTGACCAGACGTTACTTTTAAAGACTCCGCAGGTCACAGTTTTGTACAATTCAACAAATAATTTAATTATCTAATTATTCAAATGAACATTTATAGGAACCACAGTATTATGACTTAAATCCCAAATAATCCTAAAAGTTCTAATGCAACCCCAAAGGTACAGAGTGTTCATAATGAATTCCAATCAATTCACGATAATCCAGAAATAGTGTTTTAGTCCATAAAATAAACGTACACATTCTATTTCCAATTAATAATTTGAACAAAATAATTCCTCTCAAATTATACTGAAGTTGATACCACAAAAACTGTTGCTAATGTGGGAATAAAAATAATCCTGTTGATCATAAAGCTATATAAAAAAACACAATAAGATGATCAAGATGTGGGTCAAAGTTTGCTTCTTGAACTTTCTATGGTCAAAAGGGCAATTAAATATGTTTACAAATATTATCTTAAAGTACAACCTACAATCATGGACAAAAATATCTAATATGTTGTTTACAAATGACCATTACCTTAAAGCATAATCTACAATAATTGACCAAAATTAAACACACAGTATAGATATACATATCACATGAAAATGAGATCCTTATGATTTTGTTTACTTTGTCCAAAACCTTTGGCATTTGGGTATTTTCTCAAGCTGGTAAAAAACATGAAACCGTTATATTTGAAAACATAACTTACATCCTAGAATGAATATTGTTTGCTGCTACAGCCATTTGCAGTCATGAAAGATATCTTTCTGTAGCATAATAGGTCATGAACCCACAATTTTCGACCATATCACAAGGCGTTAATCAGAGGAATGATTTCTGGACTGGAGTCACATAATCAACTAAATGTTGACCACATTACAAAACCCTTTTGTTCAAAGTTCCAAACATGGAATCACGGTTCAACACTTGCTCCCCCTCCATTATTTCAATAGCTTCTCTTATCTTCCTCCTCAGGGCCTTGTTCTCCCTACCGAATACTCTGATGTTATCCTCAGAAATAGTCACATTTAGTTGATCATGTGACTCCAGTCCTGAAGTCATTCCTCTGATGAGGGCCTTGTAATAAGGTTGAAAGCTAAGGAGTCATAACCTACTATGCTACAGAAAGTTATCTATTCTTAGTTTTAATAACTTACATCGTGGCTTGAAACATTGACACTAATCAGCTAATTGATACCATTGGAGAAGAATAATCTGGTCAAACAAATGGGTATTACTGGGGTCCCAAACATGCTCATATTGCAACAGTGTTCAATGGCCACACCCCTCATACTATATTCCAGACAGGGTCTATGCTAGCAAAACTGAAAATTATGGGGAGAAATTTCCCACTGCATTGAAAATGGGTGGCATTTTCTAAGTACAAGAGGTATTTAACGAGAAATTAATGTAAGCATATTGATTATTAGGAACCCTTGCTGATTTGGAAGCCCCATCCACCTAAAAAAGTAGGTCTCAAATGTAAAAATAATTGACAAAATCACACTGAAACTGGTAAAACAGATGTCCTTTTAAATTTGTATATAGTTTAGAAATACCCTAGAAGGATTAAACAATCTCTGAGGCAGTGTGTTACATGAACCACATTAACAATATTCTGGTATGACAAACAATCAATGGTGGTTTCCTTTCATAATAGGTCATTTTATACTCTAATCAAATATGAATAAAGCCACAATTTCATACCCAATGATGTACACTTGGGGGAATGAAGGATTCGTTTAACAAGGTCATGATGCAAAGTTCTGGTTAGCATGCCAGATATGGCTGGTTGCTTGGAACAGACTGCACAAACAGGATTGATTTCAGTGATTGTTTTGTATTTGAAGGGGAAGTTATTGATAGGGTAATTATGCTGGTAATAATTTAAAACTATGTGCATGGTTTTTATGGATATCTTCTCCTCATTAGCGCATGAATGTACAGAAGCTTTCTTATTAAATTAGCTATTCGCAGCTGAATGTTTAATAAATTTTCGAGCTCACAATTCAATGTAAATGTAGAGTAATGTGTTCATTTTTATATTATTTTCTTCACTCTTTCAAATGTGTACATTTTGATTCCCTAATGCATGCTGAAAGTGTAAATAAATTAAGTTATGGTGTAAAAAGATTATGTTGTCATACTTTGTTATTAATTAATGGTTCTTTACCTCCCCGTTTTCTCTCTCTCTCTCTCTCAATGTCTAAATCTTATCCATTTTTATAAAAGTATTGTACGGTTGATGTTAAAGTTGTTTTTCGTTTTACAAAATAAAATACTTTTTTTTTAAATATTTCAGTGTTTGATCTTGACTCTTTCCTCCATCCCATCTGTACTTAGTGCTGCTGTACTTGACAAGGTGAAAATACTCTTGCACCCGTATTGGACAAATGGTGAAGGGGTGGAGCTTAGCAGTACCTGAACCAAAAAAAACCATGTTTAGAGTACAGTTTTTAGAATCTGCATCCAAAGTTATTATGTTTCTTCAAAGGGCTCAATTCTTCAGTTTTCCATTGTCAAGATATCTTATATACAATATATGACATTAGTAAAAGCAAGGTATTTAGTAGAATGTAGACTTTCCCTAACTTTTCCTCTCGCGGTTTAATGAACTGACAGAACAAAGTTTTTTTTCCCAAGCCCATTTTTGTAATTAACACCAAAATTCAACATCATTCTTCTTCTGGAGGGCACAAAGCATTTCCTTATCAAAAAATGGTTTTCCATAATGGGATAGGGTTTTAGGCTGTGTTAAAGAGAGCTCTCATTTCTTTCCAATTTATTTTGATTTGGTTTTAATATGGCCTATCCTAATTGGGTGTCAACAACGGTAACTTCAGCAATTTTCTGCCCTTACCAGTTAGTATCATGCAGATGCTCTGGTTTATTAAGTCCATACTGTGGTTTATGTGGGGGCCATGGTGGCCATGTAGTATAAAGCCATCTCACCTCTGTCCACATGAATCTGAGTCAGTCCTTTCTTCACCAGTTATACTGGCTACAGTATATAGCCTATCATGTTCTGAAAATATAGCGTTGAGCCCACAGCAACCAAGAACAACTGTGGCTTATGAGGTCCATAATATAGCTTATGAGGTCCATACTGTGGCTTATGAGGTCCAGACTTTACTGGTTGAATCCTAATTTTGTAATTTCCACTGATGAATACACTTGTTTAATTTCCAACCTGTGCTCATTTGGTGACCTTGTTTGCAATAACTGCAAAACATCTTTCCTTCAGTGAGATCAAGGCATGGGTAAGTACCATCCCTATGTGACTGAAAATTTCTCAGGCTCTTAGTTGTGTCATATCTGACATGTTTTCTTGTAGAAGAGTTTGACTCAAGTCTCTTTAGTGGAACTATTAAATTAGACTCAGTGCAAGCAGTATGTTTTATCTCTCAAATTTTACATGACTGTTTCTGCTCCGAATCTTCGTTATTACCTTGCTTGGGAAATTTGTTTTGTAAACTAATTTTATCCACACATTAAAGATCAACTCACTTGACAACCACTTCAGAAGTGGTCATAAAACACAACTTGTAATTTTTATACAAACACGGAAAGCTCATTAATAAGCATCATCACTTTGCTTCGAATATAACATGACATGTGCAGGTTGATGCTCTGTATAATCAGTTAAATCATGACTGTCATATCATCATTTTAAAAGAAAACCAGGACTAACATGGGTAAAGCGCCTTTCATTAATTTATCTGCACTGACTCACTGGTTTGAAATCAAAGGGTGATGCACTCATAAACATCTGGGTTGAGTAAACACAAAATAACAAGGCCATTCAGAACACTGCTAATCAAACATACCAGATTCATATTGTTTTAAGTGTTTGATTGTCTGAAATGCAGTCAAGCATTAACAGAACATGCTCATATGCAACAATTATACCAACCACATAGTTTAGGTGTGATATATCACAAGATGTGAATGAATGAACAGAGAGGTACAAAAATCATGTCTCCCCCAAAATTAGAGTTCAGTTAGGACCATGGACAAGTATCATGATGGTTTTGCATACACATTCGAACAGAATGTAAAATATACAATTGAGTCCATATTTCTTTCTAGAAATATACTGTATGATAGGCAGAAAGAAAAACAATGTAGTGTTTTTCTATTTTCTTTCAATGTTCACTGAACATTTTTCTGACTTAAACCCTTTTCGCATCCTACTTTTGAGGACACTATTAATCTAAATGTAAAAACCTATTTACCTGAACAAATAAAAATGTATATATGGTATTAACTGAAAATAATTTCTAACCTCAGGATGAATAATAAACTGTTACCTCATGACAGACACACATTCTTTGTAAAGTGGAATTTAAAACGTGTGTGATAGTTACCTAGTTGCCTATAGTAGGTAAAAGCAGAGATAGATTATATGTCCTTATTGTTTACTTCATTCAACTGGACAAAAAGGCAAGAAAATGTTCATTACCTGGATAGCGTGTATCATTTTGTTTATGTTTCATTATACTATCTTCCTGTATTTAATGTTTGGTTCTGTACTCTGATACAATATTGCTTGTGAAATTTACTGATGCATCAGTGATATCAAACCATCTCTGTCCAAAAGTATGTGCAGGTGTTTCACTGCATGAGTGTAAACTTTTAAAAATTACACACACACACACACACACACACACACACACACACACACAAACTTTATATCAAGCCTTTATAGAATGTTTATACCTTTCTGTTGGCTCTAGTAGACTGCTTATATCTGTGCCAGCTGCATACAAGAGGTCCTGTCATAAAAACCAACCCATATTTGTGCTGATAATACTGGATTTTCACATGGGTAACCATCTTAGCGTTGTACCTGATGAATTTCATCCAAATTTCAGCTAAACATTTCTCACTTCAGTTCTTTAGAGTGTGTTCTTTTATATTCATATTTACTAAGAATGTATGAATGTACGACTTAAAACTGATCAATGGATACATGGATTGTAGTTCTTTTATTTACCTTCTGATTATTCATTAGAGTTGATGGTAATTCTAAATTCCATGGGAAATGCACAAGCCAACCTTCTTATAAAAATCCAAAAGGCTTTATTAGTTTGACATAATATCTGAATTGATGTCTCTTAGCATAAATATTTTGAAAATAACTGAGATTCTGCTGAATAAGGAAAAAAAAAAAAACCAAAAAAAAAAACCAGCCTGAGCATGATCAAAGAATTGTTTAAAAATCTTTAACCAAAACCTTAACAGACTGTTGGCAGTGGCACTGACAAGTGAAATATGACTGCTAAGTGCTGCTTCCAACTAATGTGGGCTCAACAAACACAAAACGTTGCATTTACAGTCTTTATATTTTGCTAATAAGACTGCTGAAAATGTTTACAAATCGATGGCTGCAAAACAAATAAAGTTTACATCGCAAAGATGTAAAAGTGCAAGTTCATTACAAATATGTTTTGCGTGATGTTAAGAGCGATAGTTTGTTGTCTCTTTTTCATGGACAACCTCGTTCAATGCAGTAAAAGACCCAGTCTGTACTCGCCCATGCACCACAATTTGACAGAAAATTCAAGTCAGTACAGTTAATTAGTTATCATGAGCATGTTGACATTTATTGAAGCAACGACGTTCAATAGTACCTTTGAAACATTACTTAAGTTTATAATACGGCAAGTACAGCAAAATAGGGTACAAATCTTAAAAAATAAAAACCAAATCTGCACATCAGAATCACTTAAAATACACAAATATAAATGTTCCACAATACATAAGAAATACATGTAATTCATATTGAGAAATTTATTAGCTTTGAGAGCAACAGGATAGCTCAGTGAGGAATGGGATATCTCAGACGACACCATCTTTGCTAGCCAAGGTTTTGATTCGTTAACCCATCTTCAAATTGGTAATAGGATATTTCAGTGCTTCTGGTCTGTGAATTTTATTGGATGCTGTGCAAAGCCACTGCATCCAATGAAAATAAAGTTGTTCAAATTTGAACACCGTTCCTCCATGATTGAAATTTGGGGCACACACAAATGGAATGGACTCATGACTAAGCAATTTTCCACTTCCAGTCCATGTTTGCATAAATACATCATTTCCTTCCTGTGCATCTGTAATGACTAATTCTTGTATGTAGTCAGACCTTCGATATTAAATTACGAGGACAGCCTCACTCGATGTGGTGTATTTACAGGAATATGCAACATGATTTTGACAGAAAATTAAAGTCAGTAACCTTCATTAATCGCCACGATCGTGTTGAAATATTTGTACAAAAACCTTTAACTGTACAATACATATCATACAATACGATATCTGTTATCTGAACTAAACATTGCACCGTGTATTCTACAAAGAAAAGAAACACAGCAAACAAAAAAACCAAGAAGTATTCTTTATTATGTATATGAATAAATCAAAGAACGATTTTTAATACAAGTTTTCATTAACGCAGATACACACATCTATGTTATGAGGATAACAAAGTTTCATTAATTTTAGGAAAGAGAAAAGTTAGTTTGAGACAGTGAATGCGAGGGCATCGGTGATTTATTCACCAATCATCATAACAATGGCGTCTAGATCGTGATGATATGAGCAGAATTTTTGCCATGTTTAGTTAGCATGTCAACGTCCAAAGGTTCAGCCCTGTCATGCTTACGACCTTTGCTACCTCTTCGAAGTCTAGGTGACCAAGGTCATCCGTTGTAAGTTTTGACAAGTGTTTGCCAATCATCGAATACCCGACTTCAAGGCCGCCAAGTACCGATCCATTCAGGGCATGTGCGGGGGTATTTGGCGCCCTAGGCGAAAATTCCATCTTGCGCACCCCCCAACTCAATATCCCTTATTGTAAACTGTTTATTAGTACAATCTGATTAAAATCGGATCTTTACTATGCTACGTGAAGATCTGACATTGACCTCTTAGGGGTCATGATCTAGTGACCTATACTATTATCATAATCGCTAATTTTATCAGCCAATTAGATGAAGTTTTATATCTTTGCGTTTGGGATACTGAGCAATGTGATTGGAGAGTATCAATGTGTTCCAAACGATATGATTCACTTTCAGTTTTTGAAAACTGCATTTCCACTGGCTAATTCCAAGATCATCAGAACATGACCCCGAAGCGGTCGCTGTCAGATCTTCACCTAGGACAATGAAGATCTGATTTAATCATATTGTCTATTAGTATTAAAACACGTTCGGTTTGATAATTAATTAATTTCATTATACATGTTTAATGATAATTAATATGAATAAGCCAACCGTTTACTTCGTTTGTGTAGCACCCACCCCACCCCACCCCAATCTTGGGGTCTTAGGCGGACGCCTAGATCCCTAGATCGCCTATTGGGTTAAACCAGCCCTTGAGCCATTGTAAAGGAGGTTTCTGAGGTTCTTGGCATACGGTGAAATAGACATTTTGTACCTACAGTCAGCTATTAACGAGTTTATGTTATTTTGTTTTAACGACAAGTGTAACACACACTACTGTTCCTTATGCAAGGGGGAAGTCGTATGTCTAATTGATGTAGCAGTAGTAATGGTTCCAACTGACCCCCAGGCGTCGTTTATCGTCGTTATTTTCATTGCTCTTGTACATGCGTTCCACGAACATGTGCTGAGGCGCGTTGAGGTGTAACGTCTTGCAAGCTTTGTCTCAGTTCTCATTTCCGTGTTGTTTCGTCAATGCTGCTAGTCTTTTGCATCCAGCAACTCCACCTTGGTGTTTAATATTGGTGACTTGTGTCACTTCCTCAGATTATTTCGCTTACGCATCCGTTCTCGGTTCTGTTGAGGAAGCTTTATCTCTTGTGCTGACGTACCAATTTTCAGCTCTGCTTGTAATGTGTTTTCGTTATTACTTTTCAAAATTGACATGTCAATATATAATCAAGCAAGCTGCAATGGGTGCTAGTACAGTATCGCTCCTAAGGGAAAGGTGGCTGTTGATGTTCGAGAAAGAGGTTTGGCTGACTGGATCATTTTTTAAATCATTTGCAAGACTCTGGGTTACCTATATCCAGAAAGTGGCTTATGACTGCTGCGTAGAGTCCGAGCAGAGACGTGAACGGTGAAGCAGTAATTCTGGCCTCCAAGTTAGCTTCGTGTATGGTATTTGTGTCTGCTACCCCTTCGTCTCTCATCACCATCAGGATCACAATAGGTAAGAGGTCACCCTATGTATTATTTGGTTGCTCCAAAAGTCACAACCTCAGACCGGTAGTGCTGCTTATGTGTTAATATGATTCGTCAAATATGGTAACAGCAACGTAAGTGGTAGTTTTTACGCTTGTCACTACTGACGGTTTCTATGTTTTTCGACCTTGTCTTACGACATATACACTAATGCCGACATTACGGATGATATGAGAGAGCTTAGTAGGGGCTAGCAGCAGGGGTTGAGGAGGGGGCGAATCCAAAAAAGGTACTAAGCGTCCATTTTACAAATTAACGCTTCCGTCGTTTTCTTGATAGAAGAGTCCATGAAAAAAATTAAGACTTCTATTAAGGAAGGGCGAATCCGACAATCAACGCGTAGTGGGTGGATTACTCGCTTGCTGCAAATATAAGATTCCATTATTTTCCACGCTGAAGTAAAAATATGCGGCTGCGTTGAGCAAGGTATCTTAACCAAATATTTTATCGAGACCAATGCGATATCGTGACCGATGATCATGTAAATTTATCGTGATAAATCAATGTTGAATATTTGTAGCATGTGAAAAGAAGGTTTTGAATTTAACTATATCCATGTCACCGAAAAACAAAGTCTGATGGATGTTTCTCAGCGAGTGTGTATCAACACCATTAAAGACAACCAAACGATTGCAGTTATCTCTGATAAACGTTTGGGATTTGAGTGTATCTTTGCGTGATATATATTACGTCCGTGTTTTTATGCCTAACTCGAGAAAATATTCGAACTGGATTTGTTTGTTTGTCGGGTATAATATCGTCGTAAACCACCAGATTGTTGATGTCCCCGTTAAGATCGTCGACTGATGGAGCATCATCGATATCAGTGACAAATTTGATCATGTCGTCATCACTATCATCGTCGAGCGACACCGCGCTTTTATTAAAATCCTTAAGAATGTCGTAGCATAGTTGGTCATCTATAGCTGGTGCTACTAAATAAAGCTTGTCCCACTAAAGCCATCTCATTATCAGGTTAAGTAGCAACTGAGTCTTACTAGATCAACTAGGACATGTTATAATTGTCCGAACAGAGTTTAGTAATGCCGGATGATGCTTGACTGGCTCATGCTCTCGTGTTGTGGAGAAGTCAATTACGTTCATGTTATAGAAATATGATAAAATATATGAGTTTATATTGTGTTCGATGCAGAACATTCACTGATAGCAGTGGATTAAAAACAATAACTACAAGGAATAGCAAGCGTGCAGTCAAAGGCAAGTGCGTGAAATCTGGTATAAAAAATACAAGCTTGTTTACCATTCACATGTAAATGGTCACGAGACGTTAGGTGGTGGTGAAATAGCTGCTGCACTGGGGAAATTACCAGGGACTCCATAGGCTAAACATTCCGGCGAGAAACATCTTACGAGATATAATTATTGTGGTCCTGGAACCCGACTGATATCCGACTCGACGAGAAAGATCAATCGCGACCTGGAGAATATCCAATAAATGCAATTGATCAAGCGTGACATGTTCATGATGTCGCGTATAAGAATACAGATCTGCAACAACGCCATATTGCAGACTTGAAATTGATTCACACGCTAAAATCTGTAAAATATAAAAATCTGCTAGAATCTCTGTCCAGCTGGTTTTTAGGATCTGCGATTAAAGGTAAAATAGTGTTAGGGGCATGCAATTAATCACTGATAATTACAATAAAGGAATCTATTTATTATAGCCCAATAGTATACTGGAGGGGTAGAGAGACTATTAATAAACTCGCTGATATAGCAGGTGTCACACGTGCTGTTGCTTCAGACTGGTTAGTCAGACAAGCAATATGTCAAATTTATCTTCCATAACCTAGATAGATTCAGTACGGATTGTTTGATATGAACACTCCCAATGAAGTTCATCAGGCAGATATTTTGTTTATACAACATGACACTATTAAAACTGGTAGAAGTCGCGCGTACACATACAAATATGCATTAATTGTTGTCCACGTTGCAAGTAGATACAAGAAGTAGAGCTGCTGTCAACTAAAACAGCAACTAAAGTTGCATCTGTGTTTGAACGAATTTATCAACGAGGACCCTTGCGATGGCCACAGTTACTTCAGGTTTTTCCTGGAAAATAATTTTTTGGTGCAGTAACGTCGTTAATCAAGCAACATAACGTCAAAATCAGACGAGAGCACACCATTTTACATCGCGATCAGGCAATCCTTGAACGATTTGATCAAACACTTGCTGAGCGATTATTTGGATATCAATATGCTCAAGAAATTTCCACAAATACAAGATCTCGCGAATCGGTTGCAGGACTACCGCTTGTAATAGCCGCGCTAAACAATGAAGTTACGCGTGAACTTTCTATGAAACCTATCAATGCAATTGCGAAGAAACGCATACAAATCAAGCGACGTGACTCTGTCTCAAAACAACCATTACTTGGTAAAGTGAATGTAAGGTATTTATATGAACCGGGGGAGCTTGAAGGTGGTATAAAAGAGCAACTGATCCTATCTGGAGTGTGACCACACATACAATTTCCAGAGTGGTAAGATCTACAGGTAGGCCTGCAATCTACAGATTAGATTCAAGGGCTCCTCAGCGTGGATTTGTCCGTGAACAATTACAATTAATTCATGATAATACACAATTACCACTAGATTGGATTTGTTAGCCAAGCGAGGAGCTAGCTCCTCGACATCGCTTACACTCAAGACAGGTCAGCATCACATTTTTCCGTGTGTGGCCGAGACTACTATTAATTCTATTCACGATAAATTGTATTGGATTATTATTCGAATACTGTCACAACATTACTGTGTTACAGCAAGCACAGTGATTGTTTTGTCGTTGTTTCAGTGTCATGATAAATTCAATATCAACATCAAACTCACGTTTATTATTTTATTTTTTTTTTATTTTGCTGATAACCAGTTAATTTTGTTCTTACTATATCATTGTTGCTTTCCTGAGTTTGGTCCTTGTCCGAGGACAAGGCATCCACGGTGCAGTTGTTTGATAACCCTCCGTAGTTGAGACATTCTTCTGACTCGAGACACCGCTAGGTAAACTAAATTTGACCATTCGATGAGATCGTCGATGATCCAAAACTCAGTATCATCAATCGTTAGACCCTGTGATGAATGAATAATTATAGCATATCCCAGATTCCATGGAGATTTATCCATCATTAACGCGCTTTCAAAAACATTGACAGGTACAACAACAATATCATTAAGAACAAGCTTTTGTTTCTCTGACGATCCCGGAATTTCAACATCGATGTTTTGGGTATCTGCTGGGCGATAACACAATCGTACAGATAGATCTGAAAATTTCTCTCGATGAAGTGAAAATAATCTGCGTTGAAGACAATCACGAACAATTTTCCTAGATGCGACAATGTGATCGCTAGGGTGCAATACACTCCAAAAATCGTCAATCATCGTGTATGGAATTACAGTGCGCATTATCTCTCATTGAATCTTATCCGGTGCAGTCTAATTAACTTTTTTAAACTTTTTCAGCGATTCGTCAACGGCTCTATGATCATCGATTATTTCTTCATAAACATCTACGTATTCGCGTAACCAATAATGGTGATTCACTGACAAATGGTGGTGGCAGACCATTATCATCACACATAATGATTGCAGTATTTTTCGTCAGTAACTAATCAAGAAATATTTTTAACACGTCATTGGATACCGTGCATATCTCATCCCATATAATAATATCAGGGCTATATTTTTCATCCATTCGTTCAGGTGACCATGTATCACTGCGCCATCGAAAACGACTATGATAAGTATGAGATTTAACTCCTCGTTGTTTCATCTTCCTGGCAAGTCTCTGCTTCGGTGTTAGCACCACCATGTCCATGTTGCTAAACAAATTTATCGCTCGTGTTGTTTTACCAGAACTACTAGGTCCATTAAGATAAACAGTTTTATATCTAGATATAGGATCATGTACCGATGGCACTGATGACTGTTGTGATATTTGATTATTTTCATAATATGCTGCAACAGTTTTAACGTCCGCGGATTCAGAATAATCAAGTATCATTTCATTTTTTACTCGCCAGTGTCACCAGGGCACTAATTCTCCGGGTGCTTCTTTTATACTTATATTACATTCATCTAGCAATCCTATATTTTCTTCATTGATATAAAATGAATCTGTGGCGACTATAACAGCTTCCTTAGGAAATCTATTAATCATCGATAGCAGGTTTATAGAAACTTAAGCTAACATTGATGATCTCAAACGAGTAAACTGCGGTGAATTACCATCATAATAACATACGATAGCACCTAGTTTAGTTCCATCCGGCAAATAAGACTCTTCTCGGTGTTCAAATGTGCCCTTGTTTATTGTATCATTGATTTTAAAATAAAGTTTAGCATCGTCGATGATCAGTCACGTGCAACGTCGTTTATTACCAGACGAAGTACCATGGGTAAATTTACCGATTATTTTTCGACTAAAATCCTTGGCGAACGATATATCCTCGTCACCAGATGCTAGCACTTGATGTTCTGGCATCCAAACTGTTCTTTGTGGTCTACATGAAATTATTGCCTCGTTTACGGTCAGCGATAATAATATTTCAGCATCGAGCATGTATCGCAGCAGCAGACTTGGAGCCAAACTACGTTTATTTTTTTTATTTTTTGCACCAAAATCCAACGGATTTATCTCTGGATCAGGTTTATTAAAATGACGACCAAACCAGACAAGGATTATGATTTGGACATGTTTCAAAAATTCAAACGACTCAGTTTCAGCAAATCAAGTTAAATTAAAATCCACGTTAACGGTCCATGTATTACAATTCGAGTCATTACATGTGTCGGATGACCAAATTGTTCAAAATATTTTTGATATTCACCTGCTGCAAGAAATGATCCCGGGTAACATGCAACCATGTCGATCGAGATGATGTCGTTCTAATCATATTTAGCATTCCATAATCCTTCATGTCCATATTCGATACAACTGCGCTGTATATCTTTGAGAAATTCTACACGTGTTGGTCTCCATAAATTTTTCTTCTGAGCAAAATAAGCAACAATATATGAAACATTAAAACACTTATTCAATAATTGCTCGATCTCGCTCATATCATCGGTGTATTTCAATGAGACGTTGGTCATCCACGTATGAAGAGATTCCGCACTATCAAGATCACCAGACGGCAACACGAATTGATCAAATGTTTTATTTTCCTCATCACTCTCAAACAACCACTCGGACACAGAGTCGCGCTTACTGATACCATGAATATATTAAAATGCATGACAGTGATAATATTTAACCCGCTTTTCTCATTGAAATATTGTTACACGTGACGTCCATGCGTTAGCGTTATGGTCAAATATTGCTATCGGAGAACCATTCTATTTATACTTAGCTGTGTACAAAACCTTTCCTGTTTAATGTTCTTACTTGTATTGGAAATCTTAATTTCGTTCCAATTCAGCGATATAATTTTTCGTGGCTCCACTTGATCTGACTTTGACCTCTCACGACTATACTTTTTTACGTCGTAGATCTGTCAGACCCTTTCCTCGTAACGTGTTAGTGAAATGTTCCATGACTCGTTGGGCGACACAATTTAGAATTACACTAGTCCGCATCGGTCGAAGATATCAATATCAGATTCATCATTCAGTGGATAAATCGCATAAACAACTGCCGTCATATAATATCCATGCTCGTAGTATGGTTTGTCGATACCAGTCAACATTCCAGGTCTAGAATTTCTATCTAACGTGACAATACTCTGGTGGTGTTGTACGCGGACTGGATCACTTTTATCATGGATAATCCATATTGTGCATATTATGTCATCATCACCACCATCGCTAGCACTTGTATCACTGACGGCAACGATAAATATTATTCTAAAAAAAGTATCTTTGAGTGGATCCACCATCGTCAAGATAATTAATAATTGTCGCTGCTCGTTGGTCGTTCATCAACGCATCAATCTCGTGACTAGCACCAGAAATTTCGTCTTGTTTAATTCTGAATGTTGACTAAACATGTGCTGCTGCATCGTCGCTAAACTCCTTCCTGGCTTCACGGATACAATTGCATAATTGCAAATTCTGTACCAAAGCTAGTGTTGGGGGGGGGCCTTTTTTCTTATCGGTTAATCTGTCAAGCTTTAATCTAGCTTGAGAAGTTTGATCGTAGATAATCTTTCAAACTCATCTAGGATATATTTGAGGCAAATATATCTTCTTATTAAACGTCAATTTAAATTAATGCATAATGACTTTGCGAGCAAAACATAGTTGCAAATGGTTGATGATTGGATCAACAACTCCGTGTAATCGAGCTTGTGTATTAGATTTCTGTGGATATAACCAACAGAATGTACGGCGAGGGAGCATAGGACCAAAACCATGTTAACGATGTAACGTTGGTGTCAGGGGAGAAACGCAACTGTGCGTAACATCTGGTGGAAGAAAATACAGAGCTTTTAAACGGTATTATGTTAAAAAAAAATTATTCCCATGAATCTCCGATAAAAGACGCTAAAGACTATCTCGCTAGATTTCTAAGTAATCATCTAGCGAACTGTGCAATTTTCTTATATTTTTTTAGCAATATAAAATTATAATTTAGACAAATAATATATACTATACAAATACAGCAAAAAGTTAGATCTCATCCTATCATTAAGAATTCTGAAGAATCGTGTACAGGTATGATTAGAAATTGTCGCACGGAAGTCCAGTCGTTTTTTTTTTTTTTTTTTTTGCTAATACCGGTTATCTTATGTTCATTTCCGAAAACTTTTTGTTATCTCTTTCACAGATTTATTTATGAATGTTTTAATGTCCTGATCGGAGATGGTCTTGTAATTGATTATATTGACGGAGATAATAATACTATATTATCTGACAAATCTTCAGAGTCGAAATTCTGTGCGTGGAAAAACTGGAAAATATAATAAGCATGCTAAGTCTGTTAGGACTGTAAATCTTAAGACAGATGAAAAACTAGTATTTTCATCGATAAATGGGGCTGGAAAATATAATAACCTCGCTTACACATCTCAGTATTTTGATCAATATTGGGTTTCTCCAGCTTGCTAGAAGTGTAAATACAGATATTTACTATTCCCTAAAGCCAATCATACGTTATAATTGTCCATCTATACGACGGTCGAAGGTAGTATGAATAATAATAGCCCCACTTGTGATTGATATTAAACCCCACGTTAAAATCCTGTTTTTGGATTTCCAGGTTGTTTGTTTCTGTACAGATACCGGTGCCGAAGATTTCCGATTCACTTAATACTTTCGTCTATTGAGATCATATAAAATCTGTTATTGAAAAGGTATTTAAAATCATAGAAATAAGGACCAGAGCTGTGTCGAATGTATTTGATTATACTTGATACAATATGTTCCGCTGGATATCTTCGTAAAGTTCTTTTGAACATATAATATTAGAACACGCGGTGGCCTAGAGGTTAACGCTGCGGAATTTCACAACCGACATGTGAAAATTTGATGTGGAAATCCCATGCTGGAGTATTATCAATCGGTCATAATAAATGTATTATAAATTGGGGGCACCAGCCAAGAGATCGAAAATCATCAGCGAATGATAGCATCGAATGCTAGCATCCGGCGTACTGATAATTCACGTACACCTTCCACTACTCAAACAGCGTGGTGGGAGTTGATTTTGCACTCCCTGGGATTTGATATTGGGGAGTGTGTGCAACATTTTGTAAAGTAATCTGTACGTCGGATGCTAGCATCCGCTGTTGTTTCGCATCTAGGAATTCGCCAAAGTATAAGTCGATGTCCATGAGATGAAAAATAGACCCCCCCCCCTCAAGATAACAGTAGACAGAAAGAGTAACTAGACATTGACTGTTAAGCAGAAACGTATAAAAACAAACTCGCGAAGCAGTGGCACCGGTAAATATAAATATATAACTTTAGCACTGTAAGTGAGAGTCTACGGGTACACGCAATGAAAGAAAAATAGTACCACAATGAAAAATCAAAGAGGTACAACAATGAAAGAAAAATAGTACCACAATGAAAAAACAAAGAGGTACAACAATGAAAGAAAACTAGTACCCATTACAATGAACATGAAGCAGCAGCATAGGTAAATATATGAGAAAGTTAGCGAGTACAATAATAGAAGTAAACCTCATGAAGTACTGGCACTGTTCTAAACGATGATTGGCAAATGAGAACTTTAGCACTGTAAGTGAGAGTCAAGGATACCCACAATGAACATGAAGCAGTAGCATTGATAAAGATAAATATATGAGAACGGTAGCACTGTAAGTGAGTCAAGGATACCCACGATGAAAAACAGCACTGTTATAACCGCTCTTACCTTCTATTTTTTTTTTTTTTTTTTTTTTGCTTTTATTATTTTTATTTTAAACAAATATTCATTATATAATGACTTACGAAAACATTAATGCGATCATTTCTGCGATTGAAAAATTAAATAATAACGGTATAAAACTTAACGACTAGCTTGATTCCGACAAAAGGCATGTATGATTTTGAAATAATACAAGAACGAAAATCAGAAGGAAAATATATACTACCTACGGAATACAGATTTATTAAATTACTTGAACAGGCAATGAAATTATCTGTCGCTGACGTCGTTGATACACTGATTTATGAATTTACCCTGCAGTTGCACTAAAGAAAATTAGATCAGAGTTATCTGAGGAATAAGAAACAAAAAAGATAGCTAACATGCGCGCAAGGCAGATTAAAAAATTTATGTTAGACTGCAAGACCGGTCTACGGCTCAATTGTGAAAGTAAAACAGTTCACTGCAAGACAGTGAACGATTGCGAAAGTGAAACAACCCCATCGCGGTAAACAGTACTACGTGGACAGCAAAAAACTATTTTTTCTACTGTATATAGAATGTTGCAACGTTCTCTATAAAATATAATTTTTTACTCTGTGTGTGGTCCATCTCACGCTACACGGTCACGCACACACAGACTCAGAGATATCTCCTCGTTTCTTGTGTCAACAAATAACCATCCTGATCTGTCAGTCTGAAATGCATCCGTGGCAATGACGGAGTATGACACCATAAATAAACATCATTGACAGGTACTGAATTTATTAAATATCCATGAGGTACCACTGATGTGAATGAATAAAGAATATATCCCTGCTGGGGTTGTTTAGAATTTACAAGATCTGCCTGGTAACTTCCATCTACTGCAACACAGACAAGATTTACGGATATCGTCTACGTGATATTTACCACACCTGGAGATATATGTCTGCCACCACCATCTGGATCGTTATCGTGTTAGAGTATTGTTGATAATCTCCGATCGTTTTTTTTTTCCATGTTTGTACTAGCTTTGGAAAATATTCATCAATAACATCGTTGTATTTCATACTATCAATGTCGGGCCCTGGTAATTTGAAACACGGCAGCTGATCTTCGGTGATCTAAAAATGCTCAAGAAATAATTGTCGATATTGCTTAAAAATACCTTCAGCTGATACAGATAAATCACCATGTTGAATCACCACATCTATGATATACTTTTGAAAGTAGCCTGCATCATATTGTACTCTGTTTTGATGTTTTATTGTATTAATAATTTTTTGTTTAAGATGATCGTTTAGATATTCAAATATATACTGTTGCAATAAATAATTTTTTGTCTTTGTATTCCTGCGTTATTAGCTGAATAAATATTTGACTTGAAGATTCTGTTTCCTTAATTCCAATCACATCTCTGTATTCCCATCCAGTATGTCCAAGCCTACGGCTAAGATCACCTTCTAATGTTACAAGAATTGTATTATCTCTCCATTGTCAATGAGATCTATATTTTGCAGTTTCTATAAAATCAGGTATTTCCGTTACAAAATCAGATTTTTTGGGGGGTTCAGGAAGACGATCCGGTTGTGGCGGAATTTCTTCTGGCCAGCCTAATACTGTTCTGATCGACGGTTGATATATATCAACGGCATAAGCTGGTGTTGATATTTCAAACGCGGCAGATAACGGTTCGTGTACTGTTATGGCGATTTTTTATTCTTTTCCTGTGATGGATTTAATTCTGAGCCTTAATTCATCATTGATCTGCTCGATTTGATAACTCCCAGTCGGCAAGAAGACCACGTTCCAGTCGGGTGTTCCATCAGGTTTATATTTATAGGTAAATACGAGAGAGTTGTTGGCTTGTAATCTTACAAACGATTTTAATCTAATATTTGGCCAACTATTATAGACTGGAAGTTGTGCAAGTACGATTCCAAGTGACCGACCGTTTGGTGCGTGAATCGGCGTAGGAAAACTAATATCAAATTCTCGTTGCGTTGACGTCGCTGGTATCATCATGGTACGTGGTGGTGTTGTATTAGCAACAATTTGTTCCATTAATAATCTCGTTTCACGATCTGTCATTTATATATTTACATGGATTCTAAATTCGAGACCCTTTTGTCTTGACATGCTGTGTTTGATCGCTCTGCGATCCGACGCAGAATACCGAAGCGCTGCACACGTCATTGTAAATATAGATCATTTCCGTACATTCATGGTAGGTAATTATACTGTCATTTAATCCTGCCGATATCTGCTTGGTCAATGTGGCATCCGCTTGAGTTGCCGTTGATAGCAACTCCGTGTATTCGTGTAATTTATCAGTCGATCATTTTGATAGTTTTTTCGCTATAATATTAAGAATACCAGCATCACCTGTTATAACAGCAACTCCGATTCCTACGACTGGTGCTATCACGTACGTCGCCGATAATGTTCCGATTAACGTCATAGTTGCAGCGACTAAGGTAGATGTAGCGTATACAACAACTTCAATGACCATGATACGTCTTCGGTATTTTTTTTTTTTTTTTTTTTTGCCGTATATATGTCGATGATATTTTTTAACGATGCCTGCCAAGAACGTGCTTTTTCAAATCTGTAGGAATTCGCAGAATTCAAGTTCTGGGATTGTGTTCCATCGACGACGATAGCACTTAGTGATTTACTAGCGAAACGCTATGCATTCTGTTGCTCATTATATTAAGGTTAAGCAATTAATTGAGGAGTTTTTGCGACAAATTCCAGACACCACCAGTACGTCGCTGCTGTTAATTTTTTTATCAGCTGGTTTCACTATAAACGTTTCCTCGACCGCTTGATTTAACACAATAGACACAGTTCAAGAAAAAATATCGGCTGAATGACGCCATAGATACGTGGTAAAGATCCTAAATTTTGCAGCGCTGAACACAGACAGCCTGTACCCACCAGTGACTTCGGCAGTATGTTTAAGGGTGTTAGTTTGCTGTGACCATGTTGTTGATCCTGATGCTACTATGTATACAGTATTGATAAACGGATTCGTATGCTGAAAGCGTGATTTAATAGCTGTGATGTTTCAGAGATGTCAGGTATTCGACTAGATATATCTGCCTGTTTCTTTTTAGCATCTTCAAGATCTCATTGTAACACAAATATACTATCCGACACAGACTTGGTATCTCTGATAACACCGAGCGATTATTCATCGTTTCAATGTTTGACGTCGCTGTTGTGATTGTAGTTTTAATATTAGCTAGGTCAGCGAGTTGTGTGTGTATTTAAGCGAATTTTATGTTGACAACCATCGGATGTCCAACGAAATCATCGGTGATTTTATCAAGTCGCTGAGAGTTTCTGCGAAGACCATTAAACATGTTCACGTAAACCTCATACTCGACGTGTAATGTGGTTAATTTATCATCAATTGGTGTATCTTTATCGTCCACGTATTTCTTTGTTGTAGCGTCATTGTCTGATTTTGGTTCTCTCAGAGCAGTAATAGAATTACCACCCATGTCGAGGACACCAGCCATTGTATCACCGATGGATCGTAAACGATTAGCAATACTTTTTTGTAATTTCATTTCTGATAGTTGCGATTGATACACTTGAGTCTCTGATTCGCCCGCCGTCAGTAAATACTGGAATGTTATCCGTTGTAGCACCGATAACTCTACGGATAATATCAATCCACTTAATATTGCTCGTCTTTAACGTGCCATATCGATCCTGAAAAATAACAATTTCATCCCGGTGAACCCCAGCGAGGTTGATAAGATCAGAAAGATTATGTTTAGTCGCATACACTGACAAATGAACTTCTTCGGTGTCAGGTTTTTAACCTTACGACATGTTAAAGATCTTCCGTAAATATCAACCATTATTTGGAGTACTTTGCACTCTAAGTGATTATTTATAATGATTGTGATCAAGTGGATTTATTTGTGTATTGTTTACGAGAGACTCTGTCGCTTGTGAATGCGTGTACGATTTTATGTGGTGGTACCATTGGACGCCCATGACTTTGATATAGTATCTAGAACAGCTAATTATTCAAGGCCACATATAGGTGGATCTGTTAACGTCTGTGTTGGTAGCGTGGAATACTAGAGCGGCAATCCACGAGTATACGTCAAAATTTCTATTGGCGGGGCTAGCCCGCATGAATCAAAATAAAGAACACCACGTGGATCAACAGCATATGCAACCCAGTGAGTACTTGGACGTTCGTGACTATCTAGATTAATGACACCATTTTCGATGATATTTGGTTGTTTTGGTAATTGATCTCGCATGAACACTCCTCTAAAGTTTGTGATGTTTAATCGACGAGCAGCATCAACTAAATCAAAATTGGACATTGGAAGCTTGCTTAGTGAAATGTTCCTTTTAGTCTCAGACTTGAGCCTCTCTCGGCTCAACCATACCACGTTGGAGTCCCTGGTAACCTTAGGGTCCGCCCTCGCTTTCTTTTTTTTTTTTTTTGTTGAGGTCAGACCATATCCTGTCGTTTTCTTTAATGACATCCCAGCAGCTGTTCCAACAACACCAAGTGCGGCTTCCTTTGCAACAGCTGGACTTGCAACGGCGATCAACCCTGGTATAGCTGCAAGAAGTGGAAATATACCACCTGGTTTTTTTCTAAGTCTTTAATGGCAGCCGCAGAAAGATCAAGTCGCACGGCGGTCTTTCATCGTTTGGCGTTATTGAAGTGTTTGCCTTGACGTTATGTCAGTGATAATTTATTTGGGCCTTGCAATGCCGATGATTCCAGCGATATCGTTGTTCCAGAATTCTTTCTCGATGCCGATTGTAACTTCGCAATCTGACCAGGTGTCATAGTAACATTGACGTGATGATATGATATTTATAGAACATTATGAATGATCCAATTGCTTTGTTGGATTACTTTGTAATGCATTCGCTAACGAATCTAGTTACATATTTTCCACTGGTGCATCAATCACTCTCATTTGCCCACAAACACATTCAAGCAGCATTATTTTGTCTGACAATATAACAGCGATTGCTCTGTAATTAGGGATAACAGCTGGTCGGGCTATACGGGCTCGAAAATGTACATCAACGACAGATTGTCTAAATAAATCTAAGTGTTCCAGCGAGCAGTAATCAATCGTTGTAAAATCCCGCTGATATATCTGCAGACCAGAATCAACATTCTGATAGCGCCCCATGAACGTCATTAAATGATGATAAACACGTGCGACTTGATTATTTCCAAACGTCCATAACACTCATTTGGATGGTTAATGATGTCCATTTATTCTCAGTGAAACTTCACTAATTCTAAGCTTGTCAAACACCACTGGGGTTCGCGTTTGTGAACCTACTATGATGTTATTATGAAACGATATAAATATATGTCGTGGCGCTGAAATACCCTATTGTGATTTTATTTACCATGTGAATAAACCATTAACGTTACTTTGAATGCTGTCCGTGGTCATCGTCAACCATGACAGCGTTGACTTACCGCCGCTGTCCATGAAAGAAAGCAACCGTTGTTCTTCAGCGAGTGATGGTGTCATTGTTGGCATCCACATGGAAAGTTTGTCAACCTCACTTTACCAGCATCTACAGCGTTATCTCTCCATATTTCATAGTTGTCTGTGACTTTTCTGACAAGTACAACTGCGTGTTTGGCTCCAAAGATAACTATTCTAACATTTCTGCAAAATTCAAACATGCATGAGAGTGGAATTACACATGAAAATTCTTCCTCGTCGTTTAACATTGATCGACGTGCTGTGAACCCCAGGTTGAAATTGTCATCCATCGATGCGACTTCAGTTTCAGAGGCGTTCATTGTTACGTTTCTGTGATCGGGCTGATCAATGGTATCTTTGGTGAACATCACTGACGGACCTACAGACCTTGAATAATCATCGGAATATCTTGCCAGACCCAGTATAGTCGAGGCAACGTCAACATTTTCCAGACATGATTCAATATTCGTTCCGTCCATGCTGAATGTGGCACTGTTGAACAACATTAAAACACCGTTGTTAACGAAACCAACTCGTTCTGCGATTCCATATGCTGTATTATCTGCTTTTAAAAGTTGACCTTCGATCTCAATGAATGCCTCAGCGGGAAAAAAATATCTACTTGTATCGTGAACTTATAATTTGATTTGCCCACTTGCCTAAGGTACACGTGCATCATAAGAAAAACACTGATAATCACGCACTAACTCATCTTTGAGGACTGGTGCGTCCATGTCAAATGAGGGCTCAGATATATGCTTGAACATTTTATTATATTAATTATCCTCTAACACGATGACGATGGGTCAGACCACTTCCCGCTATTAGACTTCCTGTTTTTTTTTTTTTCTCTTTCTGCAGCTTGTTGTTTTTTACGTGGCACACCAGCTAACTCAGCTAGTCGTTCATTTGCAGCTTGATTTATTATTTTACTGACAATTGCTGCCATCACTTCGGTGCTGGGTAGTTTTACTGGTTGCGGTCGGAACGATGTCGGTCTAAGTATTAATCATGCTAGTCTCTGTTTGATCGCTAAGAATGCTTTACCAGCAGCCTCAAAAATGGTGCCAATAGCTTTGTCACGAACAACATGAATATCTTTCATTCCTTTTTCCTCGCTTTTGGGACTACAGTTCTAAATAAACCCTGAACAATATCACTGAGTCCATCTCCGTAGATAAATTTATATGTTGGTAATCGTGAATTTATCACCCTGGACATTAAAGGTCCACGTTGAGCATTGTGTATGATCATCTTATTTTCTTGTCAATGATTTAATTGCATATCTAGTCGCTGTAGTAATTGTCAGTAATTTCATCGACAAGTGCCCGATAAATATTAGCTTTCATGATACCACCTGTAAATAATCGTTGACAAATAGCAGCTGCCTTGTTGATGATTTCTTTGGAATTATTGCCGGCTCGTCTTCCACCGAATAAACTTTCTAGTCGATCAACATCTGCGAGAACGTTATTGGGACACAGTTTATCATGGTTTGCTAGCGAATCATTCACTGGATTATTGCGGAAGACAGTCTCCTATCTAAACCCACTGCCTAGAGGTGGTGGAGATGGTTGTCTAATTTGTCGAGATCGCTGCTTCTTGGGATTTGCTGGAATTGATGTTTTAGCAATCTCTCCTATTTCATCAACTTTATCAACAAAATCTTTATCATTTTTTTTTTGATGTTTTCCACTGATTCGTGGAATATCCTGATACTCACGAAACGCCCTAGCAAACCCACTCATCGAGTGTTATAAAATTCTGGTTTTAGATACTGATGCCGCAGCTGATACCCCATCGCAGCAACTGCAACTAGATCACCCATAACCTGTATATAGCCTCGCTCTGTAAAACACCTAGTTTTTAATTCAGGTTTAGACACATTCAGCATGTGTTTAATTGGCAGAATCAATAGCCTCTTTAATTTGTTTTGGCAATGCTCCGACGACTTCTCTTGATCCTGTTGTCGCATCAGCGATCTTTTTAGTTGGTTCGACAATTGGTTTGAATAATTGTACTGTACCTTCTGTAAATTCCACCTGAGCCTCCTGACGTTTTTATAGTTACTGTTTGACCCGATCACGCACGGGGAGATATTTCTTAATTGCCTCTAGCTGTTGTCGAACTAATTTAGTTGTACTAGATTCCATAGTCGGCGCAGAATGGCTCACTGTTATTGATATACCAATGATTTAATTACAGACCTTGCTCACCGCAGACAAATCTTTTTTACTACAGCATGGAAAATCATGGAATCTTATATTTACAGCAAGCGAGTAATCCACCCACTACGCGTTGATTGTCGGATTGGCCCTTCCTTAATAGAAGTGTTAATTTTTTCATGGACTCTTCAGTGAAGAAAACGACGGAAGCATTAATTTGTACTTTTGTCGAATTCGCCCCCCCCCCCCCTCCCATGCCGCTGGGCTATTTGAAAGCCAAAATGAAAGACACGATCGCATTGTAGAAAAATATGGTTTCCTCAAACTTTTACATAGTGCACAACGTTGGTAAACCAGATCATATCATTCAAGACAGATGGGAAATATATGCCGTGAGCCCAATGCTTCTTGTATTGTATGCGTTCTTCAGGCGAAAGTAGCGCAGATGATAATAAAATGAAAGTGGCCGGAACAATGTGGATTCGAGCAATTCGCAGGTGAACACACTCTTGCCGCAGCCTTAACGATTTAGCATAGCTGTAAGATATTAAGATCACCCTCCGGAACAGAATGCTAGTTGATGGCTGAGGCAAATTCACCAACTTGTATGTTGAGCTGTGCGTCCGTGCTGGTGTTTACTACATCTTTAAAACACCTACCCATAGGCAGTCTTTTCAGTTGGGATTGTTATACCGTCGCTCACATTTCTATGCGTCTTTTTCTGACCCGTGGAATATGTGGCAAGAGCAAATCGGTTTTGATGAAAGGCACCAACATCAATCGAGGCAACTTCGTGTCCTTCATAGACTCCTTGAACATTAATTTAGGACCTAGTTATTAGAACATAAAATGCTCGATGAAGAAATGCTGGCTGACATTCCTGTGATGACTGCAAATTATAACGCTGGAACCGGACTGTTCAGCACCCAATCTGATTAAAATTATATATCCGCCGTCCTAAACGAAGTTCTGCCGACGACAGCTTCTGGCTCATGTTCTGTTGACCTTTGAATTAGTCAATAGAAATGCAGCTTTCAAAAATCTGAAAGTAATTCAAATCGTTCGGTACACATTTATGCTCCTCATCCGCACTGCTCAGTCTCCGAAAGCTAACATATAAAACTTCATCTGATTGGTAGATAAAATTGGCGATTATGGTAATAACATAGGTGACTAAAATATTACCCCTAAGAGGTCGCTGTCAGATCTTCATATATAACAGTGGAGATCTGATTTTAGTCAGATTGGTTCAGCACCAAGCTTGCTGACTCGAAACTATCAGCTCTTTCTCTGCCTAATTTTTCCCATACTTGGATTTACATTGCCAGGGATTTAAACACAGACACACAGACAGACTCACACACAGACACAGACACACACAGATGCACACACAGAGCGTCCGACGCGACAGACTTTATTAACCCAGAACAATAAATTCAACTGGGAATATTTTTGATGAAAAAAAAAATTCCCTGCTACGATCCATTCATACAGAAGGTGATTCCTAAGGCCAGTTTCATACTGACTCCTATGGAATAACACTTTGGTGAACTTCATTACTTCGGCATGCAGAAACTCTGTACGCATTGTAGACGAAACACATGCGTCGAATAACATGTTGGAGAGCACCAAAGAAATGTGCGAATAAAAGTACTAAGACACAATGAGTTTACCCCGTCTTGGCATTTTTTGTAACAAAGCTGCAGGCGCCTTTGTACCATCGTCCCCACCCCTTAATGTCATTTCAAATCTTGGCCGCACGACCAGCGCAAGTGCAGATGCTGGTGGCTTCTCCAAGGTTGTGCACCTCACCGCCGACAGGACCCCATTTCTTAGCGGAATTAACATAATAAATGCGTCTGGTCACTATCGCTGCAATTCAACTCGTATCTTTCAAAATGTTGGTGGTTTTATCCTAAAAAGCAACAATATTCCCGTGGGCAGTAGTGGTGACGGAACGTGGGTAACGTTTTCAATCCGTGTAATGCAGATAGACATCAAACACTAGTGCTACACGGAGCATACAAAGCCAACCCGAGAGCAACTAATTGCTGAGTGTGTTTTGTTTTCGGAACATTATTGCCCTTCCTGGTCCGGGGTTGATTGTTACAACAATGGTAACGTGGTTTTTGTCGCAATGTCCGCAGGTATAGCCTTCCCTTTGGGGCATGTAGGGTCCACTATGACTCGTCACACTAAAAGTTAAAAAACAGTCTTATTCGCAACGACAAGCTCTGCCGCCTCTCAGTAATCGGACCGATAACAAACGCCGAAACTTCATCGACAGGATATCATCCAGTGCACATCTTCACCACAATATTTCTTTCTGAAATGTGTTCTAATGCTTTTACTATTAACTTATTTCACTTTACATCTCTTCGTCGAATGATAGGTTGTCGGTTACTGTAGATCCTAGGTAGCATTACCTGCTGACTACCTTTAGGGGAATGTTGTCGAGTGTAATCGCTACCTGTTGTTCGACGCCTTGTTCCGTGACTACATATTTCTTGATGCGAATAGTGAGGAGAACATAGAGAGAGAGACGGTCAATAAGGTTCTGTATAAGCGAATAGTGCCGCATCGTCTGCAAACATAAGTTCTCATTACACGATGTGCCTTATTATGGCCTTGGTTTTCAGCCAGGCGAGATAGTACAACTTTTCCTTGGACCTCATTTACAGGTAGGCACCTTTTTTTTCCACGTCGTAGGCATAGTTATGCACTATTGAGAATAATGGTGCAAAGATAGTTGGTACCAAGACGCAGCCCTGTTTCACTAAACACTTAATCTCTAAGCTGTCGGACTGGTAGCTAGCAAACTGTATCGTGCCGTGCATGTTATCACGAAATGAAAAGTTAAGGCTTACGACTTTCCACAGTTTAGAACGTCGTCTGGAATTCCCTCCTTTCTAAGATTAAAACAGTGGGCTTGTCTGAGGTCAACTGTACCTCTCATTTAATTTTCGAGGGTGGGGAAGCAGGCGCAAGGATTTTCTATCCAACCAGGATATTTGGTCTTTTATCTAAAATAATGGTTACAATACGATCTTTTTCTTACAAATCAGTTTTATAAAAAGTATGTGCACTTAATTTGTTTCCTCAAAGATACGCATGGACACATGCTCTTTACTTTGCAGGGATTAGTGAAAAAAATGCAGCCGACAATAATAACATTTACTGCGATGCAATGAAAGATCAAAGTCCCTTATGTTCCTTGTATCTACACGGTCGTAGGAATGTTTCAACGCTCCAGCGGAAGACATGAACGCGTCCAATGACCTGAAAACAATATAAGTCTCTGACCAAGAACGGTGCGGATTTTGTTTCATAATAGTTAGGTGCGACGGGCAAATGAACCACCAATGTTGTGTTGTGGCAAAAATGCCATGCTAAGCAATAACCAGTTTCTTCGGTAATTTAATGGTAAAAATTGTATCGGAGATATATTAGTAAAGAACAGCTAGGAGCATAATTATGAATTAATAATGGCAAAATAATAATTGCTGATCTTTTACAGAGACAGAAGAGGAATTGAACATGGCTGTTGCAAGTGGATTACGCAAAGAAATAATCGATAAAAATGAACGGAAAATGGTTGATAATGGTGATTGAAAAAGTCAACAAGAAGACTTAAGAAATATTTGCCAATGCTGGAGCTACTAAAAGTTCCAATTACTGCGAGATGTTAGTAATTTACACTGTGACATTACTAATGAGGAAACTTATTCTAACTGACACAGAAACATTTTACAGACTGGATTAAAATATGATTCAGCTATATCATATGAAATTTAATGCGTCACTGTTGCTTTGTTATTGAGATTACCTATATTTTCATCTAGTGCATATTTAATGTCTAAAACATGTTAATTAAAAGGGACAACACAAATTATGGAAACGAAGCACTAGACAAATGCTTATAAATGTTTGCTGTAGCGACTTTCTTGCAGTATTTAGCTACAAGTATTGCAATAATTCTTCTGACAGGAGCAGCTATTGGCCATGCAAAAAGGCCAGAGAGGGAAAATCGAATAGACATTACTGCAAAAATATCTTCAATGATTTGCCTGTGTATTTCTATCTCTATTCCATATAAAGCATCACAGATGGAACATTCTTTTTCTTATCATGGTTTGAAGGGTCAATAGAGGCATGTGATTTGTAAATGGTTAAATCAACAAAAATTGCCTTTGTAAAATTAAACCATCTGTGGTAGAAGTCGTTGAAAGAAGAGCAAATGTTTTTTATGTGAATTCTGACTTTACGTTTCACATAAGTATTGATAATATTCTATTTCTTGTGTTGTGAAATAATCTGACGTTTTCATCAGAGCTGTGCTTTTGTTTCATATGCTCTATGTCGTATTGTTTTGCATGTTCTCTGTTTTCTTGTCTCCACCTTTAGTTGTATTTAAGAAAGATTTGCATGTCTGTTGTTTCTTATTAAACTTAGTTAAATATTTGACTTTGTGACATCTGGATCATTTCTTAGCAACAATTGTTTCAGTTACAAAATAAAATTTAAAATTATTTTTCACTAGTCAAGCAACATTGAGATATGACTTAAAATTGGCATTTGTTTGAGTTAGATTCATTAATATACTTTGCAAATGTTCTTGCAAATAAATGGAAGATGTACAAAGCTAAAATGAAAACTGATATAATGTTAGCAAAGAGCCTCACAATGCTACATCACGATAATGAACATATACGCGTACGGGTTAACCTTACTGACTCTTTGGAAAGCATTCAACTAATTTTTAACATTCAATGTTAACTGAAAAAGAAAGAAGAAACATCACAACATCTTTCAAGCGTGCCTCTGGTGCCGGGCACACCACGTGAAAGAACGATGCAAGTTGAAAGAGCGCGGTCTATTATTTAAAAGGTGCTAGAGTACCTGTGTAAGGCATTTTCTTCATTTGGTACAAAAGCAAAATTGTTTCTCCTTTTGAAGCTGATACAATGGTAAACATATAAAACATCCTGTTCGAGACTAAGCAAATACACACCAATAAGTAATAACAGCAAAACCTGTACGAACATTGACTTTTTCTGCATTATGAAGTTCAATATGATACTGTCTGCATACAACACAGAAGCCCAGAACTTGTCCTACCCGATATCAGAGACGTCCTTGCTATTTATTTAATAAGTGGCATAACTTAAATAGCAAACAAATGTCAAGAAAAAAGAGAAAAAATATTATTAACTCATTTTTAGGATACACTTCTAGTCTATTCTCTCCTGGCTGCATATAACAAGGTTTGGAAGATTATGATCTCACTATCAAATATAGATACTTAAGAAATTGTAAACCTAATTATTCCATTTTCACATAGTAAGTACCTGATAGCACATGAACTTGTATCTCACAAACGTGTTAACACAAAGGAAATTTAATTTATATTGTGAACTGCTTCAAATATTTTAGTTAAGAAATATCATAATTTTACCTAAACACAAGTCTAGAATGAAACAAAGAAGTTATTAATGCAGTTAATCATTAAACATTCACATCCGCTCCTATGGTTGCTTACAACCTGCTTCTGCAAAGCATTTCGTTCTTAAGTGGTCGGAAGCTGGGCAAACAAAAACAAAATGGACTTCATCCTCTACCTAATAAACAATATTTTTTCCGTCATAAGTCACGGTACCTATTATTGATCTCAATCCTTCTGTCTCTGTCTTCAGCATGTGCTCTGAGCACCTGAATTTAGCAAAGAAATTAATAGCCACTGAAAACAATGTTCCTGAAATAGCAAGTTCAGACCTACAAAAACAGATGAAACATATTTCAAAATATTTTGAGATGAGCAGAAATGTTAACTCAGATATTCAGAACCTTACCTATGCAATCATTGTATTAAGTCAAGGAAAGAGTAGATGTACAAGAATCAGTGTTTACTTTTCAGCAATATTTCCAGCCAATTGAACAGAGGAGAAACAGTGATATTAATGCTTGGCGACTGATGTCGAGCAAATTGTGAAATGTCTGGAAGACTACACCACATTACAAATTCAGCTGAAACAGTTACCTATAGATGAAAATTAAGTCAAAAAACACATAAAACATTTGAGACATGTAACCGGTAACTACTTGTCCTAAATTAAAGACAGGTACAACAAGATGTTATGTATATCTATATTTTCTGTTACTCCTGGTACATGATTTTATTTAATTTTCGTAATTTTTATTCATTTTTGTAAACTGTATAGAACATCTGTTGTTGTAAATTGTATGTTATCTGGCTCTGATAAGAACGCAAATTGCGTAGGATCTATAAATAGATGTTTACGTGAGTGATGACAATTAGTAATTATATAAGTCAAATAAGAAGACAAAAATGGCTCCTATGGCATAGTTTCACAGTGACTGATGAGATATGGAAGTTTTTGGAATAATTCTGTCGTTTTCCATTAGTTGTTCGAGATCACGTAAATATGCTTAGTTCATCAAAATCAATAGTGTGTTTTGTCACTCAGGGGTCTATTCTGAATTACACTCTCAATATACGGTGAATATAAGGAGAAAGTTAAGCTATCATATTCATTCCAATTTTTTAGTCATTCACATGTATTGTGTTCCTGAGATAAGTCTGCAGAAGTGTTTTATATTGTACTTAGATATATTTTGAGAGGAAAAACATTTGTTTGCGCTGTTCAGTGGTTATTGAAAGTGCTCATTATTTGGACTATGATATTATTCTGGAATTATTATGAATTATTAGAGGGAATTTCGGACAACGTCATCGTGACAACGTCACGGTTCTTGGAGGACCAGCACATTTCCGGTATTGAAAATTATAATGGACTTTTCATTCGTTTAGGACTTTCATAGACATTTATATGGACTAATTTGGATTCACTTCATTATACTGTAAGTTCCTCTCACATTTTTCTTTCATCACTATAATAATTAAATTGCTACGTTTTACAAAACTTGTTGGTTTTGCTATTTTCTGTTACTTACGTTTGTGACCATAGAGTCGTAAAACAAGATAACAGCTTGTTACATCAACAGAGGTATTATTGAAGAATAGTTTAAGAGAGATAAACGTGAAGCAGGCGACGTCAAAAAGACTTAATGGTGGCGTAAGTGCTGTGGTGATAACTTAAAATAAATCCATGAAAGTTCTGAAGGAAACAATAAAACATATTCTCTAAATTTAACAACAAATAACATGCTGATGTTAAACACTCACAAGAAGATATAAAATAATATGTTGATCTTGAACTAGTGTTAAATATTGGTGTGATGCAAGGCAGTATTGCTGAAAAGATGTGCTCATAACGTGATTTTAAAATACCGAGGTAGCTTGATGGACGTTTCAGCATAATCTTCCTCTCCTATCCGACTGCTACTATATTTCATGTACAATCGTCATAACCTAAACATTATTTAATCATATTTCATTAAATGTTACGATATTAAGAGTAAATAACACATGGCAAGTGTCACCATAAAATACTTTGATTTTATATAATGTGTATTGGTAATGAGTAGGGTGTGGTTATGCATTCTCTGAAGATATGTCTGTTGTGGTTCGTGTCTGAATCTTTATCGGATCCTTGACACTTTCCAGAATCAACATATCGTCGAATTAGATAAGACCATGTATCAAAATGTCTTTTGTGATATTTCAAGTGTGTTTAAATTTACACTTCAACCTATTCCACAAAATATGAAGCATTCATATCATTCATATTATCTCAAGCTGATTCTTTTTTGTCATTTTTTCATTTATTCTATTTGGATTGTAATAATGTTACCTAGTATTTATGAAATATGCAGTTTTGTTGTTCATATCTACCTTATGATTAAATGCACGTATTTACAATACAATATAAATTTTTTTCTTCAGTATTACAGGTTACCAGCAAATAATGCATATAAAACTGCATTATATAACAACCGAGCAGAGCGTACACAAGAAACCTCTAATCTAACTACATATGTATACCAGACCATGCTAAACATCATACACTTTCTCTTCTACACTAGTCAATGTACTATTGTTAACAATGGGTATAAATAAGGTTCAAAAAATTTATGAATGGTCTGTATTTTTGGTGCATTTCTTATGAAAATACTATTCTATGAGTTCCTCTTATGGGTTACACACACAAAAACTGATATTCTTCTTGTACAAGTCTTAAAAGATTCTGGTCTCAATATGGATCGATTCTATTAGATATACCCAAACCATAATGCCGACCTGTCTCTATCACTAAATTAGGACTGAAGCATAGAAAACTAAAATTGCATTTCTAAATTTTAAATGTATATAAAATAACAGGTAAGAGTAAAACAATTTAAATCTTTAAATCCTAGCGAACAGAGGAACATTACAGATAAAAGCCATAGCCTGGGTCATTTGAAGTAAATGTCGCCTGCTGAAAATGAATAATTCTGACATTTAAAGTGAAGTTGTGTTCTGTTGTTTCTGTTGTAGGGTTCTACTCGATAAGATGGAATAAAAGTCGATTTCCGATTATTCTTGTAAAGCATACAACTGATCTAAAGTGTAACTTTGTGTACCATGTGTCCATTATAACAACCCTTAATAAGCACCAAACAATAAGCGCTGACACACATACTGTATGCAGCCAATCGTTATCATACTGTTTGTTATTTTTTATTACCCGCCTGGAAGTGCCATACATATTTGCCATAATGGTGAAAATGAAACCAGTCACGTCAAAACGAGTCTTCTCAATTACCGTTTTAGTGGAATTTATCTTCGCTGTTGGGTGTAAGTATTACAGTACCTTAAACTAGTTGCATGCAGTGTCTCAAATATTTTAATTTAAACTTTTCTGTGTCAAATCAGTTGTCATATTTGGTGGGTGAGGAGGCGTGGCACTAACACAAGACGAAGTTATGGTGGTTAAAGGCCGCCTAAAGTTCTCCAAGTCACTTCAAATTAGCTTAAGAGGTTTATCTCGATGAAAATTCTTACCTCATTTATCTCCCCTGCAGTCAGTATGCAATACGAGGGAGAATAAAATAGGCCTTTTATCCATTTAGAAAGTTTTATTTTCTTATCGGAATATCGATCTCGTCTGTGCGACTTAAATCCGTGTTTTCAAGTCAATCATTGGTGCCGCACGAGAAAAGAAGAACAACACGCAAGGACACAGTGGCTCGTCAGATCCGACATTGATATATGGCTACGGGCACATTAATACACCTCGTCCTAATTTGTTGTGAGAATATGGCGCGCTGCAATGTAACCCTCTACAATATTGGCTAGATTAGTTTTGTATTTGACTACCAATTGTGGGGTTTTCTAACGAGTTAAACATATGGATGTTATGTGAAATTTTGTTAAGTCTCGATGCCGTAGTTTTCAATATGTACGTAGAGTTTATCATGATTTAGAGGCATTGGACCTTTAATAATCAATGCAGGCACATTATGAGAAGGACATAAAAAATCAGTTTTATTTTATGTAGTATAATTGATAATTATTTATAACGATATAATCGTTCCCTTAATATTGTGGGAAAATAATGGGTCATTTCAGGCATTCAGGGTATTCCTAGTAGCCTTAGGGAAGCGTACTCCCCAAACAAAGAACAACACAACGTGGCTAACAGGAAGAAAACTTAGGTTCAACATGGTCTAATCTACCGGAATATATCAAATTTCGTTTTGAACATTACATGATTTGAGACCGGAAAATTGATTTATATTTCAGTGACGCGGATATAATCGGGGCTTCCGATTTTCACCTTTATAAAAATAGGTTTATATTACCTTATATAAAATTTCTCTTGCTCTCTACATACATACTTTGGAACTCAGATTTTCTTTGCATACCAGTTACACCTACTGGGCTGTAATGTTCACTCTAAGGTGCAAAAAGATATAACAAAACCGTCCTCTGCTGGCTCAATCAATTGTAGCAGGAATGTTTGAGATCATTAGATGCTTCACAAACAAACATCAATGAAACTTTTACCCATGAGGAACAATTGACATTGAATGACGGCTAGGTATTTATTTTGCTGTAGTAGGGGTAGAAATGAAGGATAGAGATCGCATAACTTAAGTCACGTGTCCCTTGTAAATTGATCCTTATAGCAGGAAAAGTGAGCTTCCATGGGTATCTTGAGCTTTACCCTTTGGCTGTATGGTTAGTGATAGATCACAACAGATGTTGCATTGTCCGGATCAGAAGAAATGGGCGCTTGGATCAGGCAATACTTAGAACAATACTCTGGCGATTATATGGCAGATATGATGTTGTTATGTTTCCCAAAGATATGGTTGAATCCTGGAGAGGTGATCAGTTTGAATATTTCCCCATGCTTGAACAGCATAAAGCCACAAACAAGGCAAATGGGACTACAGGTTAAAATAGTTTCACAGCGCATACAAGAGCTTCTTGACTTTTATGTCTATCTTTGTCTCCATGCACTGGAATAGTGAGTGGAGAAAGTCACCAGTTTCCTAAACATCAAACAAATTGTGGGGCTTACACTAGCTGAATTTATATCATTCATCCATTGTAAAAATCAAAAATCATTTGTTAATTCGTATCTCTGATAAAGAAAGTAGAATCTTGGAGCAAAACTCATGAAGAGAAAAATAAATTATATATACTTGGTTTAGATTGTTTCACTCTGTCCTAATTAGTATCATTTTCTTTTTGAGGTTGTTTGTTATAAGGTTTGTAAAGTTAAATAGAATATATAATATATGTGCTTCCCAGATATTGTTGCAGTTCATTTGATCTAAAATCACAAAAAATGAATAATCTGAGTCATAAATAATACAAAGTTTATTGTTGTAGATATTCTGCAGATATTTACCTCTGATTATTTTAATATGAGCAATTGTATAGGTTGTCTGAAGCCGTAAACTTTAAGCGGCACCGGTTTCGATAACTGCGACTAGCTGCATATAAATATCCTTCTTAACAGAGCGAATGTACCTCTGTCTCAGCATCTCAGCATATTCCATCATTGATGAAAGGCACACGCCAAGGCCCCGATTTCACTGAATATTTCAAACTGTTTTTCTCAAATTAAGAATTTTGAACAATATTCTATTGCGTGCTTGATCCTAATCAAGAAGATAAGATTGTATTTTATTTTCCGATTGCTTTTGATTGTTTTTGCAGAAGATTAAAAAGGAATCGTGAAATAAAATACAATCTTAACATCTTAAATGTTTTCTTCAAGCAGTCTTGTCCTATCTCTGGGAATATTTGGAGGGTTTCCTACATTTCAGGAATTCCTAAACATGTTTTTCAATTACAAAAGCTTCCAGGTGTGAAATATTCAAATTAGAAATTGACTTTACCTTTTTACACTACCCGTGCCTACGACACAAATTATTGATACTGTCTAATGTATCATAAGCAAGATAATATAATATATAATATAATATATCAGTTTGAAGTGTCATTTGCAGAATTTTTGGTGACACCGGGAACATAACGTTGAATCAACTATCTTGATTGTTATTTATGACTATTTCTGAATTGCAAGGCTCACTGACCCGATAGATTATTCATGAGACACTACAAAGTGCTAAACTATATAATGTGTAATCTAAAATCTTTTATATGCCGAACAAAACCTCATTTTTATAGTCTTAAAAGGTATGATCCTCCTTTGACTATTTGTACTTGTCTGTTTTGTTTTATTTCTATTAGTACTTTTCTTATGTGTTCAATGAATAGAGTTTTCCTATGTATTGTTTTCTTCCGTTTCCTTTAAGGTATAATTCGTATTTTATGCTTTACTTTAACTTTCTACATACTAGTTCTGTTTCTTGTGTTTCTAAGCTTGGTTATAACAGCTACTTGGTAGGACGCTATAATCTTTCTGACCAATTTCGTTTATGTGTGCGTAAGTAAATGCAATAACTTTTATGTAATTTATTAAAATTTCATACATATTTCAAGTGTAAATAAATTTCATCGGCAAACTCTGCTCAGTTTTATTTATTAGATCATCTTCAATTTCAAGCATAATAAGCTAATATAGCATAATTAATGGTTTGGTTGGGTTAGTTTGTATTTGGTGTTTTGAGGCACATGAAAACGCGAAGGTTATATCATAGCAAGGCAAATAAAGTGCGGATAAAATTAGGATAATTTCATATAATTGTCAGGGATAAGGACTTTCAGTACATGAAAAAAATATATTTAACGTTGTTTATTAGAGGATGCTCGTTTTACTAAACAGTAACATATCTGTGTACCATCTGCTTGTAGGTATGAGTGTTACTGTAACTATGCTACAAGTTCAGATATATTTTCACCACATTACTGAATAAATATTCCCATTTACAGTTCATCGATTAAAAAAAGATCATATAAGAAATAAACGTATTCTTTGCAAATAAATTTAGAACTGATGATTTATACTAATCACTTTCAGGATCTGACAGAAAACGCCAGGCTTAAGTATCAAATGCAAAATAATATAGATGTGATTAGGCATTATAATATAATAATTCTAAGTTAATTTAATTTAGTTTAGGATCCCGATATAGATGAATTCAAGCGAAGGATGCAAGGTTTGCAAACCTTTTTATCGGTTCATACTTCTCTGAAGTTTAAAAAAAAAACAACTAAAGAGTCAATCCCTTTAATTAAATTTAGCGGCATAAAAAGTTAAATAAACCTTAAGCCACGCCACTTCTCAGTTGAAGACATGGCCACCACTTCAGTTAAAAATCAAAGTCCATACTTGCACTATATAAGTCATAGTCCACAGAGAATAATTATCTTGTTTATTACTGAGTTTTTACCTTATGCATTTCAGTCACGTTCAATTGGAATTTAGTCAAGAATTACTCACATAAGCCGCTGAGTAGAGTGCAACCATACCCAAACGAAGACTGTGTGCATTTAATTTGTTGTTTGTTTTATTATTATATTAATCCGTGCATATCATGCACGTATGTGTGAAAAGAGTAGAAAACAACGCCCATAGCATCATAATTTGATACACCAGAAGAGTCATAGTGTGGTGACTAAATCTGTACGGTCTACTACTACCCGAGCCAGGCTTCCCCTCAGCCACAATCATCTGATCCCTCAATGGCATGTTATATTACGGCATTGTATCCGATATAAAAAATGATCTGTAAATCATAGCGCAACACTACGGTGATGGATACCACTTTGGCTCTTTGCTTTTGGGAGTTTTCTAGGGTTCAGAAGTGGGGAAACTAAGACATTAAATTTTGCGAACCTGTAAAATTAATACAAATTTCTGTTGGAGAATATTGTTAAAATGATCTATTAATATATCTGATTACTAAGTAAATAAATAAATTATCGAAGCACATTAGATCCTTTAATAGGCACCTGTTGGGGAATAATGATAATGTTTCATATACTTAATGGACAAAATCTGAGAAAAATCGAAGGAAACAAAGATCATCGGGAACAATTAAAGAGAAAAACGAGGTCTATGCAAGAAATAATCCAAGTGATAGAAAAGCATTTTATATGAAAGCAACATCTGTACGTGGGTTAACAGATTTATACCGCTCGTAAGGGTTACTAGGAGGATTAATTTGTCAATATAAAAATACCCATCTTTTAGAACCAAGTATGTTTCTTTAAATTTGCTAGTTTGACAATTAGAGTAAACAACTGACGTACAACTTTGAGGAGTACCAACAGTTGATAAACCTGAAAAATTTGAACTAATTATATTTAAATATGTTACATCATTTATAAAGGTATTCGAGAAAATTAAAAGTCAAAATAAACATATTGACAGACAAGCAGGGCTTGGTTTGAAAAAATCATTAAAAGTTAATAGAATAATCAGGATGAATTGCAAGTAATAAAATATAGTCTACTGGGATAATACAAGTAAATTCAAGTGACGAAGTAAGTACTGCAGACAGCTGGACCAGTGTCAGTTGCAGCACGATTGTTCATGATTTAGAATAGTTACCATAACGGTTCATGATTTCGGAATAGTTACCCAGGGCCAATATTAATGTTGCATAGGGCAAATGTCATTAACATTGAAGTAACAATTACAGCCTTATTAGAAAATCCACAATTCCTGAATTTTTTAGTTCATTAGAGAGAAAAGCTTCGACTATGGAAAAGAATCGGACATTTTTCTTCAACTTCGTGGACAAAAGTAGAAGATATCGTCCTATTTTAATTTTGTCTGCTAACATATAAGTAAAGCTCAATTTTTATAGTGCGTTGGTAAATGAGCTTGTTTCCCAAAGCTTATGTCGTTCAGTTGTTGAGTGGAGGAAATGTTCTACATAAATTGAAAACATCTGCTGTCTCAAGTCTATTCATTCGTTCAAGTATGACAGTGTAATTGAACTCAATGGTTTTGGACAAGAAAGTATCGAAATTATACAAGAGACTAGAAGTTACATTTCTTATGATTACAGGGTATGTGAAACCGCGAAGGACCTTAAACCTCTAGATAACATCTAACTATGCCTACAGGTTCATTTACTTCCATAGTTCCTAGCCTTTCGTTTCGATGGGTATCCATCTAAGGTTAAATTCAACCTTGTTTTTGAAGATATTCAATGAGATCACGGATTATTTGACGACAGAAACCTAGGCTACAACCTTGCCAATTCACTTTAAGAAAGCGCCACGTATCCTTGGCCAGGAGGCAGGCAGGTTCACACAAACTCCATAGATTACTGCCTAAGGGATTAGCAGACCAGAGAAAGCAGATTTGCGTTCCTAAAATTTCCAATGAAGATCAAAGTTTAAATAATAAATACATTTGAAAAATGGTTTTAAAAATATAGAGATATTTCTTATTTAAATAAATCTGAATGACAACTTCATACTCGATGCATCAATATTAAAACAACTGATACAAAATATACAATACGTGAATATGTCCTCCGACTTGAGAAGAATTTAAATATATAACTAAACAAAATGGTAACATAATTGTAATAGAATGTCTTCGAGATTCGTTTGACAGGTGAATAATGGTTTCACCCTAGCATCAATTAAGATGACGATAAACCATATTTGAAGAAGATCGTTTTTCGAAAAATTCGGTATTATGCCTCTGTTAAAGCTCAGTTAGACTTAACCATCAGATTTAGGAAACTACTCGTTGAAGAAGGTGAATAATCTGAGCATATAAGTCTTATTTTGCTGCAGAAATTTCTTAAATATATCACAAAGGTACAATGTATAATAACATTGAACGTTTATCTGATATTTTAAATAAGGACAAATTGGAACTGCATGGTGGACATGACTGAATGTTTCATTGCATAAAACTCGAACAATATAATGTCTGAAAGAGGATAGACCGCAAGAGTGAAAGTCTATACAAACTAATTAAAAGCTATATACTATTTTTATTTATAAAGTATAATCGTGCCAGAGGAAACACGTAAAATAGAAACTAACACACACAGACAGAGCTGCACCGAAGGTACACATGGATCGTAACAGAAGCAAAGTGCACCTCTGTTGCCATGCTAAGTGTATACTTCACTAAAGGAGACGCAAGGCGTTGTCTATATAAAGTAAAATTCAGCATATTATCCTGGACCTGTAAAACATTTTAATTCAACATATGTATGTTAGATAACCTAAAAAACCAAAGATGAAGTTAGAGACAGCCAAGCGTACGCACAGCTGGTGCCAAGCTGATGCCATTAATCAGGCAAGTATAGAGGACCAGTACATAATGAATTGAAATGTAAATATGCAAAATTTATGGCATTCTTCACTCATGACAAAAGGAAAAGGAATATATTGGGTTTATAAATAGCTTTAGATTAATGAGACAATGTATTTTTAAAAAATTCAGAGATACTGGTAAATGTCATAGACATGACGCCTTAGTGTTTGAGGAAAAACATTTATGCACATGAATACATGGTTGGTTTTGAAAAAATTTAATAAAACACGTCGACCACCCAAAGAAATGTTTTGCTCATCACTTAACGATTCAAAATAATGACATGATTATTAACAGGATGATAATGATGATAAAGATGATCACAAATACTACTCGGACAAAGATATTGCAACAACATGATGGCAGTATGAAAGGTCAAGGTCCTTGATTATGTTATAGTAGGTAACAAACTCTGCGTGTAAAATGAGAAAATACGTGCCGGTAAAAAGTAAAAAAAGAATGAAGAAAAGAAACAAAACAGAAATCAAATAAAGAAAACAACTTTAGTGACAACCTAATCAACAATTTAGACGAGAATCTCTCAAATATTCAAGATGTTTATAATACTTATTGGACTTTAGAAATGAACTTGGAGATTCCATTACAATTGCACTGCAATTTCAAGGACATGCCTTTAGCAAGAGAAATCAATTAAAGATAAAAATGATTTATTTCTCCCTGCTAAAAGTTCATTGATGTTTACAATTGTGTAAAACCATCAAAAGAAACATTGTTTTATAATAGACATTGAAAGACAAAAAGAATAATCCATTCAATACCAAACCTTAAAGCTTGTTCTATACATGGGTTTAAAGCTTCAAGTGACGTGCAGAGTTGTCTTGTTAGCAAAATAACTTTGCTGAAGTCTTAGAAAGAACTGAATACAAATTTGAGATACAAAAACAGCAAATAATTTTGATAAGATTTCTTTAATGAACAGAAAGAAAATCGGAGAAAAAGGCTAGAGTAAATATATGCACAGATGAAATATTTGGTTTCTAAATATCTGTAAGAGTTATAATTTCCCTCAAGAGCAATTATTGGTGATAACTTCGTGTTAGTTGTCCGTCAGTGCCCAAAACAAGGAAATGGAATTCATCAAGCCAAATTTCGTGCATTTATTGTTTGATTTGTCAGAATACTTATGAATACGTTTGTTTATAACAAACTTAAAATTATTGTGGTTGAAACAGACTGTTAAAGGCTGACACTGAGTCCTTGTATTCATGTTGACAAAAATCTGTTAGAGTGTCACAAAGGATAAAATTAAATTATATGATACAAGTAAGTCTCCCACAGACAACATAACTTGTTTTTGCCACTCAGTCTAGATTTGTTAATGTCTAACGTATAATAGATTTCAGATGATTGTGTTCAATGTTTATCTGATCATATGAAGCAAAATAAATATACATGTTCGAGCAATTAAATTGTCCTTTCGATGGATTTAAAAATGAATAAATTGTTGAACTGCTACTATATTAATCCCACTACCATGCAATCCGTGCATACTTTCGAATCATGCCAGATAAAATGAATTTCAAAGTAACAATTGTTAACACTTCTGTAACTCATTTATGAGTGTTTTTGTTCTACATCAAATTAATATTTTGTGGCTTCTGCCAACTGTTGCCAAATGTGAAAACACTGAGAGCAACTGAGATTGTTTATTTTGCTAATTCATGGATCATTTTCTCCACGTTTTTAACGTTATATCTATATCAAGACACAGTTTGAACTAGTTCAGGCAGAATCACGTGTAAGATTTGATAAAGTGGAACCAATCTGGCTGTAATGTAAATAATTCTATCTATCGCGACGTAGCCAGACAAGAAACAGTTTCCTTTTCTATGTTTGCCATTAAAGTGCAGTTCATGATAAAGTAACCTTATCGCACTGAATACGAGAGCTTTCAAGATTAAAGTCTTGATATCACCTTGGCTATTATTACGTAAATCTTAGATACTGTGGAAGGGCAAAAGTCGTTTTGAATTCTTAGATTTTTCTCCACACAGTGCAATCTGTAATGCCCCAGGACCGACTTTTGAAGCTTTATGCGCCGTAGGTTTCTCAATTTATAATACATTATTCCGTTCTCGATAGTTTTTGTTTATCTGAAACGGGAATCCACAGTTCTTTGTATATCATGAAGTCATGCAACATGAAAATAGCATCCCTTTTGTAGAATAAAGCAATATCTTTTACGTACAGTCTACCCTAATTATTTACCATTGCATTGCTATCAGATCCTTTTGCTCTTTTGTTAATGGACGCAATGAAACTACCTGGCGCAATAAATATATTAGGGTTTAGCTTGAAAACTGCTATATGTAAGGTTTGTTCGGGTTAATGCTGCTCGGTGCGTATGTGATACAATGATATCTTGATTGGGGCATTTAACACCATTCAATATCTTGTACGTTTAGTGAGTTGTTATTTATTTAACTCACGTGCTTTCATTTCGATATTTGGTATCTACATAAACATTGAAGACTGGCAGAATCTTGTAAACAACATAAACAATAGAAACTAACACATATCATTAGTTCACTCAACACTCACTCGGATTTTGCGCTATCATTGGAAGGTTGTGAAAAATCGTAAATAAAGGTTGTCTTGGATTCTCAAGTTTTACCTTGTTTCTAGCTGAGAAGACAGATCAAGGCGAGTAGATGCTTAATGACCAAAGCATCATTCAGAATGTTTAAATAATGAGTATCCAAACCGTTATTTCTCAATGTTTTATTCAACTACTTAAGTGTCTTTGCTCAACTTTAATTGAACTCTGCCGTTTTCCTTTGCAGTTATATCATAAAATTGTCATATGTACTTTCTTCATCAGCTTCATCAAGATCAAATATAATGAGTCTCTAAATGTTCTAGTGGAAGATTCCAATAACTGAACAAATGCAGTGAAAGTTGCGGAACATATTGCATGCAGATTTTATTACACTGTAGTCATGTTCGTGACCCTGATGATATTAATACATTTTCTGAGGCCAGTTATTGCTGGATCTGTGAGCGTCATTCCAAACAATATGAAAGATATACAACTTTTAGAGTAGGACCACTGCAGTTTATCCATTCGTCCCAGTTTCTGAATTCATCACTATACAAACTAGCTAGCAAACTTGCAGTAGATAGTAATGATCGACTCAAAATAACTCGTCGATGGTGGTGCCAAAGACGAAACATTCGATTTACACACTCGCAATGGGGTGTATCCATAAAATTACACTAGCGACTGGGAAACATTTTTTGAAACTCAGTTGCCACCCATCGAGGCATTTTATTCATCACTGTCTCCAGACGGAATTTTAGATAAAGTTTATTAACGTGCAACAACTGTATGATACTCGTTTGGTTGCTATCACTATCACGATTTGTATTTATTCACAGATATACTACTGTTCGCGGATGTATTTCAGGCAATCCGCGATACTGTCATGCGGATGTAAAAGTTAGAACTCGCGCACTGTTTCACATGAACAGGGATGGCCTGGGATGCGCTGCTGTTATCAGCCAAATCTGATTTGGGAATTACTCACCGATATTGATCATTATTTATTTGTTGAGCGTAGAATCCAAGGTGGAATTTTGATGGCAAGCGACAGCTATGCTCGTGCCAATAATCCAAAAGTGGACTCTGTCTCAAATTCATATATCATGTATTTAGATAACTGCGATCATTACGACTGGTCAATGATGCAACCTTTATCTTTCGCCAGTTTTGAATGGATTCATCCCACGCACATGGAAATGTTAAAACACATACACGAGTACGATAGCAATAGCGACAACTGACAATTCTTTACAGTTGATCTAGAATATCCAGTGACTGGTTGTTCCTTATCAGTGTGGAATTGTAAACGATTCCAGACGCAACTTTACTGCATGCACCAAACTTGTCCCAAATCTTTGGACTAAACACAATTACGTGGTCACCGTACTAAATCTACAGTTGTACTTAGGATTAGGAATGGGCGTAATTAAAGTTCATCGGGTACGTGGATTTCGACAACAAAATTTAAGAAAGATAAATACAAATCTGTGACGAATGCTAGAAATGAGTCTGAGAAAGACATCTTCAAACTTATGAAGAATTCTGTACTTGGAAAGACTACGAAGAATCTTCAAAATCGAATTTGACTTGATCTTGTTAGGGATAGTGAACAAGATAAGCTTGGAAGGCATATTGCTGACAAGGCTTTTGAATCCCAGATTTCTTCGATGGTGATCTCATTCCTGTACATGGCAACATATCGAAGCTGATGCTGAATTAACCTATGTTAGGGCGTCAGCGTTAGACTTATCGAAGCTGCTCATGCACGAGATTCATTACGACAGATTCATCCGTGACACGGCATAAATGTAAAAACGTTGTACACGGATACAGGTTCGTTATTGACGCATATTACCACCCATGATATGTGCGCGGTAATTGATAAACCAAGTTTATTTTTGTGCAAGTTGGTTTATGATTAACAAGGACGAAATAATATAAATACATGGAATAAATGAGACTATAGTGTTATTAACTGTCTTGGGTGTTTGTGTTTAAGATTACATTTTACTGAGATAGAATCTTGCCAAACAGAAGTCAGCAGTTCAGTCCACATAATGTACGAATACCAATTCGAGGCCAGCTTGGCATTATAGCATTAGCATGTGCAAATGCTCTATAGTTGACTGCATCACCACCACCAAACAAAGAACATTCAGGGATTGTTTCTACAACGACGAAGTAGAATTCACAAACAAGTCCACTCCAGTTTTATTCTCAGTTAATAATGTTGGATCAACATTGCCTCAGATATGAAAAGACAAATCTCAGTCATTGTTTAACAAGGACGCACTTGTCCGTGTAATAGTTCTTGGGCGAATAATAGCAATTTTCAGATACAAACCAAGGGTGCAATCAATATGATTCTAAGTGAACATAGTTGTCTCAGAACGTACGATTGCCGGAGAATTAAATATTCTCCAATTACATATTTTCTATGATTGTTCGGAAGCTGTACAAGTAAAACGGATAATGGATTACAAATTCGTGCACGTGTTGCACCTGATGGAGGCTAGACTGCAATTGTACCACGCGATCAAATTATTAATACAATAACTATAATGAACCCTAAATGTTATCGACGCGAAAAGATAATCGAAGAGGAGCAACAACTGCAAGATCAAATCAAGAGAATCGCGCAACTCGTAAAATACAAACGTGCATATCTTGTCACCATAGGAATTTGTGGAATCTTTGCGGAAACAACTGTTGTTATGGATGAGGCGGGAATCCCAACCACAGCAGCTATTATGGGCACACCTATCGTAATTGACATCTTTACAAAACTGATAGTTAACGGTTTTGCAGGCGGTGCTTGTAAAATAATTACACACGCGTTTATTCAGAATTTCACGAGGCAGCACAAAGTAGTCTCATTACAATTAGTAAACCGCACCTGGTGCCTGTAGAAGATAAAACAATTAGCATGGCAGAGTTCGAGATTATGTTCGCGGAAATGGAAAACCACTGTCGACTCTGAGAACAGATAAGAATCGGGGGTTAGTGGATTTACAAATTGTAAATGTCGAGTAGTTTCCTTAAAAACAAAAGAAACCCAAACATATAAATACCAAAAAGACAGCACTGCGACTGTACTTATATGTTGTATTTATCACGTCACCATTTCAAGGATGTGTATACATAGTAGAATGATAATGAGCGGTTTTGTGAGTTACTGATACGTCACATGTTTCTAATCCCCTACAGTTTTGTCATCTTGCATGGTCGCATATCAGTAACTTTAATGAACCATAATCCACGAGTTCGCATGCATACATATATGATTTCAGGTCCTATGAGAGCAGTGCCATGTGGTCTCAAACGTCCATTGCTACTCTGATGGAATTTATCTCGTTTATGTCATGCACCGTTACATGTGAAATTTCCTTTACATATTTGAATCCGGTATTTGTGCAAAGATCTTGGCCACATAGAAAAACTTTATCAATAAATCTTACAACTTTTTATTATTTTGGTGAAATCTCGGCTATTGCAAATCAAATAAATGGTAAATGGAATGTGTTAATAAATTACCATATGTATAAGAAGAAAATGCGATAATTAGAAAACCCTTTTGTTCAAATGGTCAGTCCTTAACCTCTCATATTTCAAAATAAGTGTTGCAACTGCAGAATTACCTATGGTCGTAAAAATTTGTTTGTTAAATACAGAAAACCTAGGTATCTGTAAATGTAAATATGTTAGATCACAGACAGAAATCAGAGTTTACACTTGATATGTACATTATCCACTGATGTCTATTTCGAATCTTTAATTATAGGAAACGTTTCGGCATTTTCTCGAATACTTTACTCTGTCCACATGACTGGAGGAAAATTAATACACGTTTCAATCTACCTAACACTGAGCAAAAAGGAATTATTATCCTAACTCCAGAGGTTGTAATTTCAGAGAATAATTTCAATTGGTTTTTATCAGTTAAGATACGAAAATCAGCAACTTTTGTAAAGTTCGTGCCATTCAGAACCAAATGTAAAGAAGATTACTTAATTTTATTAAATGATGATTCATACAAAAGATCGAGCAATCGGTATAGTATTCACGTTTATTCTGACAAATTTTGGACAGTAGCTTCAGTTTAGGCGGATATAAGAAAAATATAGCTTAAATAGTACAAGTCGTTTAACGCTCAGGCTTTACCCGTTTGTAACTGTTTTCAGTGAATTATAATTATAAATATAGAATTTTCATGCTACAGTAAAGGTAATCAGGTTTATAGCATTATTGTAATATAAGGCGTTTCGGGTGCGTTCTGTCCCTAATGACAACCCGCCTAGTATGTCTCAGAAGTTTGTCATAAAGACTCTAATCATGGGCAACCACTAGACATCAAAATAGTGGGTGATTGTACCGAGATTACACTAGGGTTGAACTGAATGAAATTGAAAGATATTGCTGTCCTCAATTAGTAACCAAGAAGATAATTTCTTCATGCCGTTTCAAAATAATAAGATTATGGAGAACAGTCATTCATTTTATTAAGCATTTCGCGAATTAAAATATATAGGCATCCCCCTCCCCGTAATTTTTTTCCCCATTTAGTAATGTAATCTAACAATAACTAACAATTTATTGATTGACAGAAATTAATTCATATAAGAGGATAATTTGGCAATGTAAAGAAAACTATCTTTTCTCATATGAAGTAATTGTTTGTCCTCTTTAAGCATCAATTGTGCATTTGTGGCCTTCAAGCGATGTACATACATAACCAACCTTTTACATTTTTAGGTAACTTTTACTAACGAAATCTAGTTCTATTTATACGTAAGGGATAATTCAAACTATACTAAATTTGTAGGATTTTGTGCCATATCTTTGATAAATTTGCACATTGGTAACTTTATTGTTCACACTTTAGAAACTGGTTGTTATAAACGTAACAATAAGGTTTCATATTTGAAGTTGCGTTTTATACACGTGTCTAAAACATTTTTCACATATATGGAGTTTTAACTTAATGGTGTTCTATGCACATCCAACATTGTATATGTATATCACCATACCTTTCTGATTGAACAGAAATGTTTTTCTTATTGAGAAATAGCACAAATTCTCATGGATGGCGGGTCTATTGTCCATCCGGTCTATAGCTGTGCCCTTCAAGAATTATTCATATTCACCTGGATTTCTTAAAATGATTCCGGAAGATTATGAGAGCAGTTAATGGCTAATTTTCGATATGCAAATACAGTTTGACTTCAGGCAATATTTGTTAATGGGAGACCTGGCTACATCTATAGACAAAACTGTTACTCAGTTTCAATATATGGTGTCAGATTCAGTATTCTCAGAGCTTTGAGCTTAATATATATCAGACAGTTTTAGTTTGAAGACTTACCTGCTAATACCTTCAGATTTATCAACCAACACCCTGAAAATTAGTGTTTAATATTTTTTAAATTTCGTTCCCCATTCGCATTCCCGCCACCTCTGTGCCATTGATTTCATATCGGTATTTTGAGAGCTTTTGCATTTCGAGAAGAAAGAACTGCGGAAGCATCACTCTAGACACATTGCAAGAGTAAACAATGAAAGCTCATATTCGAGTTGCCTGTTGAAGGACGTACCAGGAACCTGACTTCCTGGAGCGGAAGTAAATTTGAAGCCACTTTTGATGAAAACAAGAAAAGAGTTCAACAGTATCCCAACGGAATGTCGGTTAAATATCAGGTGAACTTTGGGTTTTGCAGCCATATAAATCCATGGCAGTCAGGAAACTTCCGGTTTTCGTCATTGGATTGTCTTCAGACCATTGTCCTCCATCTCAAGTAATATTGCCTGACTTTCAAAATAAAATATTGGCAAAATACACAATATTGCCAAGATTGTCAGCTTTTATGCACAGATTGATATAAGGGCACTGAATAGGCATGTGTTGTACCATCCATCCACATCTACAAGAATTCCATAATGCAGTGTTCATTTCTATAACTTTTCAGCCACAATTTCGGATTGTTCTGGAATATTTGTAAACCCATTAATATCTTTTGAAATAGTAGATTCAGAGTTCAACAGTGCAAGTTGTATTTCTTTCTTAATATTTGTGACTTTTCTTTCTGTTCGTAACGAAGTTTCACGCTTGATGTAAATAATCACAGGAATTATTTTTTTTTTCTTTCTATCAACTCGCCACACTAAATCAGAATGAAGTCTTAAGAATAAATTTCTGTCACAATCTTTTTCTTTTGTCTTATGTGCTCCTGTCGCACCATCGACAAATTCACACATCGATGTCAGTTTGCTACGTTGCAACATGTTTTTGTAAATATTTTTCTCTAAAACATAATATCCAATTAAAGATTTATAACGCTATACAGTTCCATTTTATATTCACTGATGGAAGAATTATTTTGATCTGGAATGTTGTGTATTGTGAACTTGACAATTTATATTTGACAACACTAGTATTTCGTGAAATGGCAGTCACTGCACACCTTTCGTTTTCAATAGGAAGGACTACTATAATGTTCGCCAGAAGATTTACATTTTCTTGAGTGTTTACATAAATGTAGTTTATGACAAAGAAACAATTGTGAAATGTTGTTATTCTTATGATCATTTTTCGAGGTTCTTTCTGCGTTTCACTGGGACAAATTTCAATAATTCACCTTTACGTGACACTGGTAAAATTCGAAAAGATTTCATAGCAGACCTGCATATTAATATTCAGATAGTTGTTCATACAAAATGAAATCTGTTTTTCTGAACAATGGGTAGGAAACGTGGTTAGTTAAAGAGAAACATCACTGTTTTTGCCATTTTCTCATTTGCAAAGAGGGATAACTCTAAATGTTTGTTGAAAGCCATTAATTCGTCGCAAAATCATATATCACGAGAGTGCTGTTACGCCATATATTGTAACTAGCAATGTTGCACTGCAATTCAAATCTACTAGTTACAACATTTTATATTATGAGAGAGTGCGCTGAGCAGAAGGCATATAATCTAATTTCTACACCGGACTTTTCCTTGTCTCAACACTGATAATTTGTCTTAGCGATGCGCTTATCATTATGCTGTATAGTGCTTTTAACTATTGACGTGTAATCGCTATCATCGACATAATCAGTCACGAACTGACATAGCAATAAGTGACGGTGGGTGGTGGTGAACAGATAAAATTAATGCATGAGTGTAAACCGTTTTTGGACCCATTAAATACGACCAAAATCAGATAGTCTCCATATTTTAAAACAGTCCACCGCGGCCCTCAACAGAGAAAAGCAAAAACTAGGCATCTTCGTAAAAATGTCTGCCCCTTGTGGAGTCCTTCTGGAGCCACGATTGCCACCCGAACCTGCAAGTCTCAGGAGACGCTTCACTCTTGCATTAGAAATATTGGCCTTTAAGTTCTGCTCGAAACTTTTTTCCAATTCCAGTCTGCCATTCTCTGACTTTAACATGAACTAAAACTGAGGAGCAATTACGTTTAAATATGACGCTTTAATAGCAGTGGTGAAAATGTTTCTTGTAACCTCATGGACGAGCATATACGTCAGCACCAGTATTTTGTTTTCCTTGTCAATTCATGTACCACCACTCCGTCTTCGATTTCTGGATTGGTAGGCTGCAACAATGATTTTTGTTTCTTGCATATGTATGGTCTCTTTCCTCGTGGTTTTATTATTTTTCCTTTAAGCTAACTGTACCGCGAGTTGTACTTGTGAGAGCCAAATATGGATCGAGTGGCTGAAAAATCCTGACGCTTATGACGACGTTCGAGATCTTCACATTTCATATGGCTCCAGCGGCAATCATAGAAGCAAGGTTGCTTGTAACACTTTCGTGTGAGACGTTAACGGGAACTGCAGGCTGATTACTACTATCATAATGTGCCCGTATGACTCCATTAGCATGGACGGAATGGTTTGTCCATGTTACAACACCATGATTCCCGATGAGAGTAATGAAGCAAAACATGCGCCGGGGACTATTTGGTGTCTTTGTTGTTGAGAGGATAAGACAAAGATTTGAATGTATGCATTCTATTCCAACGATTGTAACTAGACTCAGTTATTGCCGTAATTTCGCTGACTGACGTGATTATGTCAACCACCAAGTAAATAACCTTTAGGATGGCACAAGTGTCTTCTCTTGCGCTTGCCGTGGTAGCACTACGCGCTGATTAAATCATATGTACTTTGGAGCAGCTTGTCTTCTGTACACCTCACACGGCACGCCAGGAAATGTTCGCGGAACTCAAGTGCATAAATCGTCTGAAAGACAGGGACAGGCAACGTCTGTAGACATACGTCTCATTCCTTTCATATCGAATAACGATGTGCTGCACTTGTCGTTATAACGAAATTCAAGGAACGCAGGTGAAACATGCCTATTCCTCCGTATGCTCAGAATGTTGGAAACCTCCTTTAATATGCAGCAGTACTCTACTACCTAGAAGTTGGGTATTCGATGATTTGCAAACGCTTGGTGAAAATGAGACCGGCGGACCATGGTCACCTAGAATTCGAAGACGCAGCAAAGGCCGTAACCATCACTGCGCTGAGGATTTGGGAGTAGCGCATACTAATTAACAAGGAGTTATTCCTGCTAATATCACCAAATCCGTATAATGTCATCTTTTTTCTCATTATCGACGGTGTAATTGTTAAGGCAATCGCATGCAGTGGTTCAAACTTCCTCCCATCTATGCTAAGCCTAAATGATACCGACGAAGAACGCGTAAGCAACGACAAGGCGATTGAAGAACTCCAAGATACACAGGCTGCGTACAAAGGTAAACACGACGAGCGTCTCTATAACCTCAAAGAAAGATCACGTGACAAAGAGCATTCCGAAGAGACTTACAAAGACGTCAGCTAATCTGCAAACGAGTATTGTCTAGTGACCGGCAGGAAACACTGATCGGCAATGAACCAACGTTTACTGACTTATAAAAGCCGCCACATGATCAGCAAAATTGGAAGATCATATTTGTGACACGTCCGGTGGATATTTGAATGGATGCTAAATTTTCGGCCATATCCTACAACTCTCGACGTTACTGAAAGGACGTGACATTGACCAAAATGTTGACATATGCCACCAAAGTCTCAAACGTTGTTGCCAGATGCATTAAAAGGCAGGCGATGTGGCAAATGTTCCTGCCAGTACCACACACAATCTTTCGATCGCGGTTTTATGCTCCAACCTCTAACGAGGTCCACAAGGCCGACCTCATGTTTCTGCTGCAAAAGAAGGTTGGGGTACACACGTACGAGTATGCCTTCAACATAAAGGAGGCTTCCAAAGTTGCCAGCGCTTGGCACTTGTGTATAAAATGGGGCCGCTAAAGTGTCCTAGTTTTTTTCAAGTTTGGACAATCACGGCGTGCAGGTCAGGATACGATAAGCTGGTATGTAGAGTACACAAGGCATTGTGGAGCGGTTCCACCATGCTCTGGGAGAGCGGTTCTTTAGACATTAGCCCTCTCAAAAGACGCTGCTTTAGGCCATCGAAATTACTACAAGTCGGCGTAGAACTTAGTATGTTATGGGGCTACCAGCTGTTGTGGCCTCCCTAAACGGTGCAATAACGTGGCTTACATGCAGGAGGACTAATCATGTAATTTGTGAAATGGCGGCGAGGGCTACACTCGCAACATTAGTTACATGGTCGGTCGGACTGGAAGAGATTGTCTGATCTCAAATAACTTTGTGCGGTACCTATGTGTATCTGGATAGCTAGAACGAGGATAACGGTGCGAAATTGACCCTATGTTGTCCGTAAAGGTTACATGCCACAGCGTCCTACCGACTGTGTAGGGCATAAGTTCTTGTTTGTGCGTAAACAACTTCAGGGCATGCCCCCCAGACAGACAGTTTCCACACAGACGGTTCTTCAGTCAATTTACCTGTCCCTTAAGCAAAACAAGTCGTCCGACATTCCTACTTATCCCGTGGTTCCGCTCACTTGTACTCGCCTTCGTGCCTGATCTTACCGTATATCCGAGAGACAGAGAGGCGTAAACCCTCTTGTCCGGAGGTAGCTTTATTATTATTATTAATATTATTATTATTATTATTATTATTATTATTATTATTATTCTGCTTTACTAACAGTACCATCGACCATAAACTCTCTCTGTCTCTGTCTCTGTATCTCTCTATCTTCTTTCTCTCTCTCTCTCTCTCTCTCTCTCTCTCTCTCTCTCTTTGCTCGATTTGACTGAACTTTTACCTTCATTCATAAGTCCAGAGACATCGTCGGATGACACAAACGAAAATCCTGTATGCTCGCAATTTCATAGAATTTAGCCCGTATCTTGCTACAGCTTGCAAGAGAGAGAGAGAGAGAGAGAGAGAGAGAGAGAGAGAGAGAGAGAGAGAGAGAGAGAGAGAGAGAGAGAGAGAGAGAGAGAGAGAGAGAGAGAAATAGATAGAGATGGGGAAGGGGGGCATTTGGACATTTTCATATTTTATTAACAATAATCGATTTTTAGAACAATATAGTAACAAGATGCAACAAAAAATTATTAAATACGTCACAGTATAGGTACCACGTAACCGAGAAATTTCACGTATAATGTCGACATGGTTTGCAACTTTGTATCGTTGATAAACTCTGTAGATAAATCCCAAGGAAAGTGCACACATGTCGTTACGACGAACCATATTCTTGTTCGTTACTTGGTGTAATTTCTCTTTCAAGCTTTTAATCCAGCCCATATTCCTTCTCTCTCTCACTTCAGATTTCTGCGTGGTTTGTCCGTTATACATGAGAGGGGAGGGAGGAAACAGAGAGCAGAAAGGATTGTGATGAAAATTAGTACCATATTAAATTCATTTAGAAAACAGCGATTATTAATACTTTATATAGTTATTTTGAAACGTCACTAATGATTAATGTGTGGAAATTGAACATTGACCTAGAATCAACTGCAGACGGTCGCGAGAATGTTTCTATATCCGTATTATAGCGCCATGGGCGGCTCACAATTTGATATACCAATAGTAATGGTACATCAAATTGCTTTATGCCAACACTTTAAATGACATGTTATTTTTATTGTAATGTATATATATATATATATATATATATATATATATATATATATATATATATATATATATATATATATATATATATATATATTGCTACGTGTAGGCTCGTACAAATGTAACAAAAGAAAAGAGTGACGTCAACAAGCTTTGTAAATTTAAACAAAAATGATTTATTTCCCTAGAAAACAACGTAAAAACAGAAAAATAGGACTTACGGTTTGTGAATAGAATCCAAAATTTAATCATAGGATTGAAAAATATAAGTCCTATCACTAAACAGTTCTAATTGAATCCAGTTTTGAATCTCGATGAAATTCCAATATGGAGGCGATGACGTCAGATATGGTCGTTGCATTGATAGCAGCAGATCCTCGATTGAATCACAGTTTATAATATTTCCGCTTCAATTCCAGAATAAATTTCCACTGAATATCTTTCTCCCAGAACTTTATAAATATGAAGCAATTGTGTAGTTTTTTAGAAAATGAATTATTAAATTCCAAAAAATAGATGAACTTCAGAACAAGCTGGCAACAACAATAAAAACCTCTTGAGCCCTCAAGGTTTAAAATACGACTGGACTAATCTACTACCAATTGGCTGTTTTCAGCCTCGATTTTAGATCACATGGTAGTTCACGTGATGGATTACGTGACCACTAATTTGAACATAACATTAGCAAAGAATGCCATGTATCACGTATGCAAGAATAACCCTATCTTAGAATCAGATTCTCACGCTGGAGAAATAAAAAGAAAGACTGTTTACGATTCATCTAACACGTGGGCCGGAAATGACCTTGGTAAAAGCCCATCATATTCACCCGATGTTTACAAGATCTATTAACCAGGATGAGCTAAACATAGTGCTGAATAAATCGTTATAATCTAATCGGGTCAAGCCAATTTTCAGAAAAGAGATTCAAATCCAATGAATATAATCATTAAAATAAAATGTAATGAAAAAAAAAAAATATAAAAGAATTTAAAACTAACACACAACCAATTTAATTACATATTCCTAACACTTCCCCCACATAAAGAAAAAGAAAGATTTATATAATAAAGCTTTCTTTTTACCATATGTAAATTATACATGAGGTTAAACAAAATTACGTAAGAAAATTCTTATGAATTATACAAAGTGTACATGAAATAATAGTTCTATACACTGGAAGGTGCATCTGAAATCAAATTGTCTTTACCTTTGATGTGCCTGATGTTAAGATTATAATCTTGCAAAAACAAACTCTACCTTAATAATCTTTGATTTTTATTTTTCATCTTGTCGATGAAAGTAAGGGGGTTGTGATCACTATACACAATAACCGGAGAAGGAGCTGAGCTACTGTAAACTTCAAAATGCTGCAATACCAATATTAAAGCCAAACATTTCTTCTTGATTGTTGAGTAATTTCTTTGGTGCTTATTTAATTTCTTAGAAAAATAGCACACTGGGTGATCAACACCAATTCTATCTTCTTGAATCACTACTGCTCCAACCCCAACATCACTTGCATCAACAGATAATTTAAAAGATTCATTCAAATTTGGAGCTGCAAGAACCGGTGCACTTTTCAGTATGGCATTTAAAATATCAAAAGCCTCCTGACATTTTTCAGTCCACAGAAACTTGTTTTTCTTACTTAACAAGTTTGTAAAGGGTTCAGCAATATTAGAAAAATTGGAACAAAACTTTCGATAGTATCCGGCAATACCCAAACATCACATCAGTTGCTTTTTACTGACAGGCACAGGGAAATCAGAGATAGCCTTGACCTTAGCATCTATAGGTTTAACTTGACCATGTTCCACAATATGTCCTAGAAAAGTTACACAAGCACGGCAAAACTAACTTTTAGATAAATTGATTGTCAAATTAGCATCAGTGAGTCTAACAAAGAATTTCCGAATTGTGGCTAGATGTTCTTTCCAGGTGTCGTTGTAAATGATGACATCATCGATGTAAGCATCACAATTATCTAGACCAGAGGTAATCATATTCATTAAACGTTGAAAAGTACTTGGGGAACCCTTCATCTAGAACGGAATCACTTTATATTGATAGAGTCCATCTGGAGTCACAAATGCCGAATTTTCCTTTGCTCTTTCCGTTAGTGGAATTTGCCAAAATCCTTTCAGAAGGTCAAATTTGGTGACATACTTGGCATTTCCAACTTTAACAATATAGTCATCGATTCGTGGTAATGGAAATGAATCTGTTTTGTCACACTGTTCACCTTCCTATCATCAGTGCACATACGGAAAGTTTTATCTGGTTTCGGAACAAGTATACATGGTGAACTCCAATCACTTTTACTGGGCTCTATGAAATCGTTCTCCAGCAAATACTGAATTTCCTTTCTCAAGTATTCCTGTTTGAGAGGGTTCATCCTGTATGGGTGTTGTTTCACAGGTTTTGAATCTACAATTTCAACATCATGAAAAATTGTGTTTGTCCTCGTAGGAATATCCGGAAACAAGTGCTCATATTCGAAAAATAACTTTAAGTTCATTCCTTTCTTGTTGTTGCAAATGTAAACGTTTCTGGTCCAGATTTTTCATAATTTCCGAATTCCGAAGATTTGTTTGCTCCAAGATCATCAGAATCTCTTCACTTAAATCCTCAGTTTATGGGACATGTACAAATAAATTAATTGCATAATTTACCTGGCTATCTCTTTCAATATACTGGTACTCCATTAATTGATTTAGATCAGAGCACTAATATTATAATTTAACTCATTCATTTTCTTCTTTACTTTGTAAGCGTCGTAAAATCTAATTTGAAGAAAATTTTGAAGAATGAGCAAGAGAGAATGAACTCTATTACAAGACTCAAACGTTCCCTCAATTAAAGTTCTGTGAAACCATAATTTCACTTTTGACTTGAATTGCTGAGTGCCAAAATCATGCATAACAAGCTGGAAAATTCCAGACATAAAATTTGACCTTTGACCACATTCGACAGATTTGGGAAGGCCAAATTGAGTGACAAAAACTTTATCAAAGCTTTCACTATGGTTTTGGTTTTAATATTCCTCGAAGGAATTGCTTCTGGGAATCTTGTTGCCACACACATAATATCAACAACTATTGGTTGCCTGACTTGGTCTTAGGGAAGGGACCAACACAATCTACCATAATTCTGCCAAACGGTTCGTCAAATGCAGGAATAGGTTGCAGATGAGCCTTAGGTATCTTCTGATTGGGTTTTCCTACCATTTGACAAGTATGAGAAGATCTACAAAATTTACAAACATTACTTTTGATTTTGGCCAATGAATGTGTGCCAAGATCTTGTGATACGTTTTATTTATCCCTGAATGACCAGCCAGAGGAGTTTCATGGGCCAAACTAAGTATTTCCTGTCTGTAAGATTTCGGAACTACAATCTGATAGTTCACTGACCACTCGTCACTTGCAGGTATCTCGGGAGGTCTCCATGTTCTCATAAGAATTCCATTTTTAATGAAATAATAGACAGGTACTTTAGTGGCTTCAGTTTCACTAATGGCCCTCTGAAACAAACAGGAGATCTCAGGATCTTTTTCCTGTTCGACGACAAGTGATTGTCGTTTGTCACCCTGATTAGATAAAAGAGAATGAGCATTAAGAAGAGGATCACTGTGATCAATACTTTTTGATTGATCCAAATTAGGAGTTAAAGTGACCTCATCAAAAGCCTGACCAATACATGTGTCAGCTAAAGGAATATTTTCCTTATCAAAATCATTCTCAAGATCTTTCTTTGACATAGCTCTGGTAACTGCACAAGCTGGGTGCAACTGAGAGTATTCTTTTTCAATAGGATCAACTTTCTGATCCAAAGAAGGCTTGTCAGTTACAAGTGGGTTAACCACAACCTTGTCTCCAGCTACGTCGTTGCCTAGCAACAAACGAATGCCCTCAACGGGTAAGGTAGACATCGATGTAAGCATCACAATTATCTAGACCAGAGGTAATCATATTCATTAAACGTTGAAAAGAACTATCAATAGAAACTAAGGACGGACACATCTATTCTGAGCACACATCTATTCTGAGCTATCATTACAGACTAAGGGCGAAATCTATTGACAAAATCACGGAGACAGTGAACATTGGTACGTCATGGATCACGAAGACGCATTTATTTACACACCTAGTCTGAAAAGACAAACGAAGGACGCACACTATTGAAAAAAGTCACGGAGACCGTTGACATTGGTACATTATGACCAACTAGGACATGTTTGCACATCTAGTCCAGTCTTAACAATCAATACGACCGCTCTGGTGGCCTAGTGGTTAGAACATCCACCTCGGATGCGGGAGGTCGCGAGTTTGAACCCCTGCCGAGTCATCACAAAGACATAAAAATGGTACTAACAGCTACCTCGCTAGGCGCTCAGCATTAAGAGGTTAGGGTTAGGACTGGTCGGCCTGGTGTTAGAATAATGCGACTGGGTGGGACATCATGCTACATATCTGCGGCATAATGCCCCAGTGCTAGACATCACTATAAACTGCTACACTGCAGACATCGTTGCGATATGACTGAAAAATTGTTAAAGCTACGTTCCAAATCCAAATCACACACACACGCACTTAACAATCAATACAAATTAAGGACGGATACTACTAACAAAATCACGGAGACCGTGGACATTGGCTGCTCATGAACAACGATTACGCATTTACACATGTAGCCATCAGTACAGGCTAAGGACGCACACATCTAATCTAAACTATCAATACAAACTAAGGACGCACACTATTGACAAAATCACGGAGACCGTGGACCCTGGAACGTCATGGAAAACGAAGACTCACCTACGCATCTGTTCTGAACTATCAATGCAAACTAAGGATGCACACTACTGATAAAATCACGGAGACTGTGAACATCAGCACGTCATAGACAACGAAGACGAATTTACACATTTAGTATGAACTATCAATGCAAAGTAGGGAACCACACTATTGACAATATCACGGAGACCGTGAACATTGGTACCTCATGAACAACGATGTCGCATTTACGCATGTAGCATGAACAATCAAAACAAACTGAGGACGCACACATCTATTCTGAACTATCAATACCAACTAAGGACGCACCCTGTTGATAAAATCACGGAGACCGTGGACATTGTTACATTATGACCAACGGGGACATGTTTGCACACATGGTCTAGTCTTAACAATCAATGCAAATTAAGGACGCATTCTACTGACAAAATCAAGGAGACTGTGGACATTGATAGGTCATGGATAACGAAGACGTAATTACACATTTAGTCTGAACTATCAATACAAACCAAGGACGCACACTATTGACAATATCATGGAGACCGTTGATATTGGTACCTCATGAACAACGAAGATGCGTTTACACACCTAGTCTAAACTTTCAATAGAAACTAATGACTCACACTATTGACAATATCACGGAGACAGTGGACATTGGTAGATCATGGCCAACAAGAACATTTTTTTCTAAAAGATTCAGATTTAGGAAATGCTACCACATTAGGAGATAAATTATACTGCCAAATAATGTTTATTTTCGATTTTCGAAAACATTGCGTGTTTAAATTTCATGATGTATTCTTTTGCAATCATATATAATTTTAAATCCAAATATCTGCGTGAGTTTAAATTTTACGGATCTCTGATCCCATTGCTAAAATGACGCAATATATAATGCCATGAAATTTACCTTTAAATGGAGTATTGTGCAGTCAGGAAATTTTTACAATCGAATGATAGTATTGTTTAAATTAGATTTAAAAGAAATAAAAATACAGATATTGCCGAACTTATTTATTTCAATTGACTGAACAATGACAAAATGTTGAAGTCAATTTTCCACGGTTGGTTTGTGTAGCTTACAACTACGAGTGACAGTAGAAACAAACAAAACAAATAAACATTAGGCTGTTTAAGCGACCGTATAAGAACAACATTTTCTATGACCTGATAATATTCTCCGTTTTGTATTTAAAGAAAAACACTCGTTCCACCAGTTATAATCAAAGATGCTATTTTTAAAAATCCATGTTATGATGGATTTGAAAAAAAAATTTATCAATTATACTGAATGTCAATTTGTTTCCATTCGCAGAAGCGATAAGTGATCCCTATAATTTGAATTGATATTTTTCCTTTCATTTCCTCTTACATGTGTTTGTTTTCAGGAAGTTGTTGGGTTCCTCGCCCAATACCACTGTTTGATGCTTCCATTGCATTTTTATTCCAGTTTTATTTCCTTTTATCCCTTTTATCATAAATACACATTTGGCACTTAGTATTGCATTTGCCTACCTGTCCGTCAGCCATCAATCCATACGACTCGTAATTCAGATCAAAATTATTTTCCCTACATAGTACATTCATTTAATTGTCAGTACTGAACTTTCTAATGTATACAAATCCAAACAGATCATATCTTAATCCAAAACATCGTCAAATATAAATTCACGATGAAGATCCTGTCATAGGTTAACGCGCATTTTTGAAATGCTGACCTATATACAAATCAAGGAGGCATGGGTCACAGATTTCATTACTGGGCATGCGTGAGTGACACATTACTTATTGTACATTGTCGCAGTATGAAGCTACGCTATACCACAATGTAAATTGTTTTCATGTTTAGGATAGGTAGGCTGTTGATATATTGTAGCGTGATGTTGTAAAAGTCCTAGCAGACGCTATTAATATTGTTGCCCGCACTGCAAATTCTAAAAATTATGTGATACCGGGATGGATTGCTTATATAAGATTCGCATACAGAAGGTCGGGATTATTGCATCTTATGGCGTGATAACGGTAAGCATAGGTATGGGTTTTTTGCGAGATGATGATGAAATTCAGGGCCCAGTTTAAGTATGCCTAAAGATTATGTGTGTCACTAAATATATGGATGAATTCTATGCCAAGAAGTTAAACAGTAAAGATCTTAATTCATTTTGGAATACAATTTTTCAAGAGACTATATAGCGCTCTCCCCCAGCCAACGATGTGGGTAACGTGACAGGTCAGCAAGACAGTGCTGTATGTGGCAAAGTCATTGTTGTGAGATGCTTAAGTCAAGTAAAGGTAAAAAAGGAAAGAAAAAGGAAACCCACCCAACCCCCAAAAACAAACACGAACGTTAAGTATTGGCTGACTTGAAGACGACAGAAATTGCACATAGAGATAATGAATTTGTACATTTTACGAGATTAATGATAATACTGATAAATTTAAAAACCAGTCGTTCGACAAGTTTTGATTATGATTCTCTTCAACTAGACTACCTTAAATATGCTACTGAAATCTTGTGTGTGCTAATCTTGTTTTGTTTCAATAAATCCAATAAAAAAGAAACTATCGTGTAATAGACTTTCATTTGTCGTTAAATTTCTTCGTGAATAAGAATGGTGTTTTAAGACATTTTGTACGTTTATATGAGCAAGGGGTGTGTTTTCTTTCGTGTTAAATTTAATTTGATCATATTATGTATTAGTATTAAGCTTGAGGCAACAAAATCTGACACTTATAGCATTCTTCGATTTAGAACCAATGCAGAATAAATTTTATAGCAATATGGTTCTATATTTATGTAGGAAATTATCAAACCTGATTTTCAGTACAGTATTATATTATTGACAATGGATCATCTCGAAACAAGGATTTATTAGCCAATCCGCTAATCATACAGCTTAGTTCCAATACTCTAGTCCTTGAATTTTCGAAGCTAATCAATATGAAACATGATAAACATTTAAGCAGGTACCAACTCCCCCCCCCTTTCTCTCTCTCTCTCTCTCTCTCTCGACGCGCATATATATATATATATATATATATATATATATATATATATATATATATATTCATTTATTTATTTATTTATCTTCGCTAGCCAATCTACATAGGATTAACATATCGGAACCGTGGCTAATGAAGATGATTGCATAGCTCATCAACAACAGTATTGAAACTCCTCAAACCCCAACCGTCTAGTTTTTTTTTTTTGGGGGGGAAACAAGTTTTCCTTCCTTAATATCATATTTGTTCCCAAGTAAAACGAAACCCCTGTACTTGAAAACCGAAACAAAATTTGATTCTAAATCTCCGCTTTACACTAATAAAACCGCAACTCACTTCGAACTTGGTAATGGATTTTAGCTGTTAAATTCCTGACACGCGCTGGACCAGATTATTTACGCATAGCAGTACTGTAGTAAGCTTATCAGGACGAAAATGTGTCACAGGCACACGTCGTTACAACACAGACGCGTGCGCCGACAGCGATTAGGGCTGGGTATGGCTTAAAGTGAATGAAGTCTTTGTACCATCTAACGGAAACAGATATTATGGTGAATTGTTAATAACTAAATTACTGTAAATAAGCCACATAAGGAAGATTACTTTTTTCTGCTTAGTATATACTCGTGATTGTTGCCTTTCGTTTGTATAAAGGATCCAAATAACGATTTTTGTTTGTTTGTTTGTATGTTTGTTGTTTCTTTGTTTTTGCTTTTTTATCATTAGACTAACATACCCGGTTAATAAAGCCGGGGATTTCATTAAAAACAGATATTTGGGACTTTTATGACAATAATAAGAATATACGCTCGTATATTTTCACAATTAGTAGTTTCATATAATTTGGACTGTTTTCGTCGGCCAGGAAAACGGACCATGGAAAAATTTAAGGCATTTTATAAAGAGTTAGTAGAGGCCCATTGATTAATTTGTGGCGCTTTTCTCAAGTTTAACTTGATTTGTCATTTCATATCATCTGAGAACTATGTTTAACCTCCATAAATGAATAACAAGTTTTCCTATCCAAATATGCTAACAGACAGACCTCTTAGCTGAATATCAAACCGTTACCAGCTAGAGTAATTCTTTTACAAGGAGTTCCCATGCAATATCGACATAAAAGAAAATAAAAGAATAAGAAAGAAAAAAAATATACTGTAGAGACATGCTTATTGTAAATTTAGTTAGCACGTTATTGCAACTAACAAAGCATTAACTACAAAATAGTTTTTTTTTATTCAAAATAATCTTTAAATTCATGAAGAATACGTGGAAGGGTTTACTTGTCGATACAACCTACAATGAGGCCATTAATTTGTACATAGATATTTTATTTCCCAAACCAAATAAAGAGATTATCAAAATAAAAAAAAAATTAAGCGTCATATGAGCTTTTGCCAAAGGCAGTAAAATATTATTTGTGGTAAAACATATACATATTTGTTGTTTTAATGTCAAATATATATATAGACCATATCTACATTGATGTCATGGATACTGTTATTATTTTCATTGTTTAGTGGAAAAACATAAAAGTGGCATGAATTACGATGTCCTGAGTGAAAGTACTGGTTTTTCTCTACTCACAAGTGGAATTCCATCGGTATCGATCATAAAAGTAATAATTTTCTTCCTTGTGGCATACGTTTTGCTTTCGCGGGTTATTGTTTTTGATGCCTTTTGATCAGCTGTTGCAAGACAGGTCTAAATAATTCATTTGGGAAACTTTTCCTACCAAAAATGGCGTTAGTTTAGTATAATAGAAGACAAAAGCTTCGCCAAACTGCATTGTACAGTTAAATTCCATATCTTGAAGTTTGTTACTGTGCGAAGAAACTTCAAATATGCCGTTTTTTAAATAAAATTGTTTTATGTATTGTACCTTTTGTGGTTGTTGTATACTGACGTTATTGAGGGATGAAGCTTAAAGTTGGCCATGGAAATTAATTTTGCACTTACTGGTCGATAAAAACGTAACGTAGATGCTGAGAGTATCAGATTCAAACTACATACACCGTGACGTTTTCAAATAAACAGCAGTGTGATTTGGTTTTCATTTATTATATTCATTTGAGAAATCATTGGCAAAATGCATGGTAACAGTGCCATTCTGTACATTAGGTCTTTATTTCTACTGGTTAACATTTTCCGGAACAGGATATGAGATCATTCTCAGTGATAACTATATTCAACTCTTTCACGTTCTACAACCTCAAAATCTTAGTCACTCTTCAACATCAGAACAAGCAAAATTTAAATTTAATTAATGTTTCTAACTGTGACGTCAGATGAACTTCGGTCTGAATCAGATGATTCCTTAAAGCCATTATTCAAAGACCCTTGCTCTTTTGTTTAGTATCGCAATACTACTAGTATTACTACTGTTACTACTATATTGATATTGCATCTTCTTTCCGTTTCTTGTGTCTTTATACCTTTGGGAAGGGTATTGCTTCTTTCTAGTCCATAGGAGTAAGACATGTATAACCTAACTGGTCATGTTCTACAGCAAAAATGTACAAATTAAATCGACGAGTGCGGCTTTTATTTTCAGATGAGAACATTCGAAAATTTCTTATTATTATAGGACAATCAAAACTTGATCGAAATTTGAATAAGGTGCTTCAAAAAATCTGATATATTTATTTTTACTAACAAAGGCGAACACTTGGTCAATTTTAATTAATCTGCATTTTGAACATCGTAATTTTTGCTTCTCGTTGTTGGCTAGCGATGTACAGTCGGACTAATTGTTCTTACCTCGAGCAGCAGGCAGGGTGAACCCTACAACTTTTTCCTGGCCTTATTTTCGTAAAATAAAGGTTCATACAGGAACTAAAAAATAAGGTCAATAACACTAAACCGAACATTCTAACTTTTATTATTACCGTATAGTTTGAAAAAACGGGTAATAAATCATTTTAGGTTAGCTCATTTTTGTTACTTTATTTTTGACCTTTTGTTTTTTATGTTATAATGCGTTTAGTTTACTTACTGGGTCACTCAATTTTTGTCATTCACCCTACCTGCTGCTGTAAATTAAACAGCCAGTATAAATATTATTAATAATGGTCGTTATTGGCGAACCTCACTCTGCTAGATTAGCAAGAGAGCGACTAGAAGCAATTAGAAAATATTTACCTGTTCGTGATGCTGTCAAGCAACAATTACAAGAACGTCAGGAATCTCATGTTGAATTTGAAGAGGATACAAAACAATTATTTAAACCTATTACAGAGACAACTAAACCTCTTCTTCCAGTATCTGAGAAAATTGCAGAGGCAACTGGAAAAATAGCAGAAAGAACTAAGAAAACAAAAAAGATTCTACGAGAACTTCCAGCTGATATAGCTGCTGCTCAACCACAATTACAAGAAGAAGTACAACAAGTACTCGAGGGAATTGACAAAGTTCGTGAGGATGTCGGTGACGTAATAGATATTATTACGCCAAAACCAAAACAAAAACAAAAACCAGCCCAATTAACCGAATATGGTCGTAGACTACTTAAAGAAAACGCTGTTGCGGTCGCTGCAACAGGATATTCGCAACGTGATAAATTATTATATCCAGACACCGCTAATATTCCTGAAAAAAATTGGGTTCCTTTTATATTTCGACAATCTCGTGGTATATCTAAAATCACTAATAAATATAAGAATGATTTTGAAACTTTTATGAGAAAAGTCGAAACAACTAAAGAAGGTTCATTATTTGGAGATATATCATCACAACAACAAGTATCGCCACCATCACAACAACAACAATTATCATCACCATCACAACAACAACAATTATCATCACCATCAATACGACAAATACTACAGCAAGCACGACAATATCCAGAACAATACGAAAAGGAGGAGAAAAAACGGCTAGAGGATCCCATTAGTACAGAAGAAGACTATGATGACTGGTGGGAAGAACAAAGGAGAAGAGAAAAAGAAGAAAAAAGGAGAAAAAGAAGAGAAAAAGAAGAAGAAGAGAGAGAAAAATTGTTTTCTTTGAGTTTTATAAAACCTTATACTGGAAGCGGTCTTTCTACTGGAGGTAATCTTACTTCGTGTCCTAATAATGTCCTTGCTGACGTTGATCGACTAGAAATCCTCATCGGAGGAAAACGAGCTGGTAATAATTCTCCAGAAATAATTAATGAAGCGGCCGATATTTGCAGACGGTTATTTACAGGCGGTATCATGGACGTTGATGTTTATCAGTCTCTTATTAATGAAATTGCCGATGACTACTACAGTGACTAAGTACGTAATTAAATACAATTACTATAATAAAATGATCGTACATAGTACTCAACGTGGACCAACCATGGTCAGAGTAATAAATTCACGAATACCAGTATACAAAACAACCTACGGAGATGGACTAGGTGATGTTGTTCAGGGTCTATTTAGAAGAATAGCCCCAAAAGCAATACCGATCGCAAAGCAACTGGGTATGAAAGCTATTGATGTTGTTCGTGAAAAAGGTATTGGTGCTATGGGTAATCTCGCTGGTAAAGCATTTTCGGCGATCAAAGATAGACTAGCACGATTAATACGACGAAAACCTCAACCACCAGTAAAATTACCTAGTACTGAAGTAATGCCTGCAAATGTCAGTAAAATAATAAATCAAGTTGCTAATCAAAAACTAGCAGAGTTGGCTGATGTACCAATGTCAGAAAAAGAAAAAAATATAACCGCTAGTCTGATAGCAGGAAGTGGTCATCGTTTTAGACGATAATAATTGTAATAAATATGTTTAAGCGCATATCCGATCCCGCATTCGACATGGACGCACCAGTACTCAAAGATGAGTCTGTGCGTGATTATCAATATTATTCTTATGACGCTCGAATTCCAGATCAGCGTGGACGAATTGAACTTCAAGTTCAGGATACAAGTAGGTATTTCCTACCCGCTGAGGCTTTTATTGAGGTTGAAGGTGAAATTTTAAATATCGCTAATCCTGCAGCACCAGTAGCATATGGAGACGATGTTAGTGTCGGTTTTGTTAATAATGGTATTATGGCGTTATTTGATAGCGCAACGTACATGATTGATGGTAAAAATATTGAATCAATTCAGAAGGACATTGATGTTGCTACAACGATATTAGGTCTTGCAAGATACAGCGACGATTATTCAAGATCAACAGGTCCATCAATGATGTTTGCAAAGGATACAACTGATTCTCCAGAGCATCGACAATATGAAATAGGACGACCAAGAAATTTTGCTAGAAACGCCGATGCGGATGTACAAAGTATGATTATTAATGTAGATCCAGATTTTAACTTAGGATTTAGATCACGTCGATCAATGTTGCGTGGTGGAAGAAGAGCATTTTCATGTGCCATTCCACTATCACATATCTTTGGATTTTGTAGAAATGTCAGAAAAGTCATTTTCGGAGCTAAGCACACAGTTGTACTCGTACGAAAAGCAACTGACAATGATGCAATATGGCGACCCGCTGGTGATGCTGGTAGAGTAATTCTGACAAAACTTTCATTATGGATGCCAGTGATGACTCCATCAATATCTGAAGAAGATCGTCTACTCTCTTTTATGAATCAAGGTGGTAAATCAGCATTATCGTGGTTAACAATGACCACAGATGCTGTTCAGAGTAATATTAATGGCTTATTTACATGGCAAAATAACTTCTCAGCAAGGTGTTTCTGCGCCACGACATATATTTATTGCGCTTCAAGATGCTGCACGGGTGGATAATCAACTACGTAGTATTATGATATTTGACAATCTTGGTGTTTCCGAGGTTTCTTTAAGAATAAATGGACATCAAGAACCAACTGAGGATATATTACTGAATTTTGATCAAAATCATGTAGCACGTGCATATCATCGTCTAATGACGTTCATGGGCCGTGATCAAAATATTGATACTGGTTTACAAATATCACAATTGGATTTTACAACCCTATATCCGATTTATTACTTTTCGCTCGAACATTTAGATTTAACCAGACAGTCAGTAGTCGATATATACTTTCGAGCTCGTGTGACAATAGGAGCTATTGCCAATTACAGAGCAATTGCTGTTATACTCAGCGATAAATCAATGTTACTTGAACGTGTTGGTGGACGAATGAGAGTAGTTGATGCTCCAGTAGAAAACATGTAATTAGATCGTTTATGATAATTATAATGTCGTATAATCACGATAGTGTTAGTCTGACTCCTGGTCAGATTAAAAGGATACAATCAGCATCAAAAAATGACTGTGGATTAAAAATATTGCTAAAGAAAGAGCAGATGAGCGGTTCAAATAAATTATCTCTTACAGAACGTCAGCTCAGGCATTTCAATGAAGCCAAAAAATCAAATAAAGGTATAAAACTTAATCTTTCTGCGGGTGCCATTAAAGACATCATTAAGACGGGTGGTATATTTCCACTTCTTGCTGCTATATCAGCATTAATAGCCGCTGCAGCCCCAGCTGTTGCAAAAGCAGTTGCATTAGGCGCTGTTGGAACCGCTGCTGGAATGGCATTAAAGAAAGCAACCGGACAGGGAATCAAAAAAAAGGGAAGGGGTCTAAGATTACCAGGGACTCCACATTCATGGTACGGAAAAGGCCTAAGATTACCAGGGACAGTTTACCGATATCGCCTATGTCTAATTTTGATTTACTAGATGCTGCTAAAAAATTAAAAATAAAAAACTTCAGAGGTGTTTTTATGCGCGATCAATTGCCAAATAAACCGAACAATATTGAAACAGGTATTATTAATCTCGATAAAAACTCTGGACCTGGCACGCATTGGGTCGCTTATGCAATTGATCCACGTGGAATTATTTATTTTGATTCATATGGATTATCGCCACCAAAGGAATTTTTAGAATCTATCAGCAACATGCAAAGTACTCCAGTTTGGTATTCAACGTTACCTACACAAACATTAACTGATCCACCAATATGTGGTCGTGAAGTACTTAATGTACTTGATGCTGTATCAAAATCAAAAAAAACACCCCACAAAGTTGTACATGAATATACTACGTTGTCACATTTAAACAGACATTAGTAAATATAATGGTGGACATTTACGGAAGATCTTCTCGTGGTAAAGCTCAGCAGCAAGCTGATTTATCTAAATATGCAACTCTCGATCAGCTCAGAAATGAGATTGACGATTTATTAAATATTACAAGTGTGGATCAAAATGAAGTCGTTGTTTTTCAGGATAAACAAGGACGATTAAAAACTAGTAATATACAACTATCAGATGTACTTATACGAGTTCCTAATGCGGTTGTTAATAATATAGTTACTTTTACTGATCAGGGTAAAATACAAGATTCCGGTACGTCAGTCAGCGATTATATTAAGAAAGCTGGTGATTCGTTCACGGGTGACATTATTATGAATCAAAATAAAATTATAGACCTTGGAAACCCAGTCGCAGATACAGACGCCGCAACAAAGAAATATGTCGACGATCAAGAATCTAAGTACGTATTGGCCAACGGCGGTATAATGCGTGCATTTCTTAATATGAATAATAACGGCATTAATAATCTTAGAACACCGGAATTAGATTTTGATGCTGCGACGAAGAAATACGTCGATGATAAGGAAATTCCTATTTCAACTTCGTTAAACACTATCGGTGATGAAATGACTACACTTAGTGCTACTTTTTTTAGACACGTAGAAACGTTCTTAAATTTTCGTAGAAATATAAACAAAACCACTAAAGATTTTTTTGGGGAACAACCAACCGTTGACATAAAACTCTCCGACGTTAACATGAAACTCAATGATATTGTCAGTGGAATACCTAATATTGTTCAAAACACTAATCTGATTAAAATTCCTCACCTGCAGATTAAAATTATCGTATATACAGTAGCATCAGGATCAACAACATGGTCACCGCAAAATAACACACTCGAACATACCGCAGAAGTAACTGGGTTATACAGGTTATCTATGTTCGGTTCGGAAATTACTGCGGCAACTTCATTATCACCAAATGTATATCATAATCCTCTATTGGTGATGCTAACCAAGAACATCAAAGAAATCTTTACGCTGATATCAACGGAAATACCTCCGAGACGTTACTGGTGGTGCCTAGAATTCGTAACTGAAACTTAATTAAATGACGTTGTTAGTATAATGGATCAACCTCAGTCTTGCATCGACGTTCAACGTTACAGATGCAATCAAGTATTTGAGCGTTTGACTAAACTAAATAATTTTATTGATTATTATAACACGAAAATAAAAAAATACAAAAGGCGTATAGTTGTCATCGATGTAGTTGTTTACTCGGTTTCTGCTGTTATTGCTGGAGCAGGATTATTATTATCAACATTGACGATGACAGCACCTACTGTTATAACCATCATTGTTTCAGTATCAACGACTATTGCTGGTGTTCTCGGTATTATAGCCAAAATGATAGATACCTGTACAAATGCTAAATTGCACGATTATATGATTAAATTACATACAGTGGCAGAGGCATCCTCTAAACTATCTTTGTATATTTCTTCGTGTGTCAGTGATGGCGAAATATCCGATACTGAATTCGCGATGATGATGAAAACCTATGATGACGCTTTTAAGGTGATCGCTAATGATTTTAATGAATTAAATAATAATGATAATAATAATGACAGACAGGGAGTTACTTCAGCAGATCGTCACTAATACAACTCCGTCAAAAACTACAATGATATCAATAAGTTCGACCAATCCTGAAGTTAGCGTTAACTTTCCAACCGCAATTCCTGTAAAAGAGATAGCATTAGCACAATTGCGTGTTTATTATAGCTGGCCTAATATTAGATCAAAACCATTTGGTGGACTACAGCCAAATAATTCATTAGTATTCGCCAATAAGAATAAATCTGATGGAACTCCCGATTGGCAAGTAGTTGCTATTCCAACGGGCACTTATCAAATAGAACAGATTAATGATGAGTTCTAACGCAGAATTAAATCTATTACAGGAAAAGAATCAAAAATAGCAATTACTGTCTACGAACCGACATTATCAGCGGTTATTGAAATAAATTCCCCTGATTATTCTGTAGATATTTATCAAAGTTCGATTAGATCAGTATTTGGATGGCCTGAAGTTCCACCGGTTTATCAAGCACCACCAGAACCACAGAGATCCGACTTCGTCATAGATGTTAAAAAATTTATACAACTTCCAGAATATCGAAAAGTAGAAGATGCTTATCCATGGCGACGATATTTTGGTGATGGAGCTATACATAATATAGATAGAAATGGATTCCATTTCACAAAGCAAATTAGCGGCAAGAAAGATACAATAATAATACTTGATATTGATGAAATAAATTCATATGCTAACACAATTAAATCTGAGCATGAACGTGAATCTACATAATTTATTTTCAAGCATTAATGTTTCTTACAACGATGATTTAAAAAATCAAATAATTGAGTCAATACAGCATTTGAATCAAGTTGCTTCAGACCTAGAGTTCATGAATGATGTTATTGTTAACGGAGAAAAAAGATTAGCACTCCTGCCATTTAGAATATATACTACAGCTTATATAATTAATGAAGACGATCCAGTTCAGCGTGTTCCAAACAATCGCTTTTTCACAACAGTATTTCTAAAACATTTCGGAATTACGCGAGAACAACTATCAACATTTATAATTCCGGGATTTAACTCTGAGGAGCTGAAGAAATCAGTTAATGATCTTATTGATGAACACTTTAAAAGAATATGTGATTCATGGAAAAAATTAATCCCGCCACCAACAGTTCTCAGATATAATAATGACCCATTTGGAACAGGTCGTCATATCTCACCTGGTATTGTTAATATAACATCCACCATTGCACTGAATCTAGTATGCGATATAATTGATAGTAGCTACCACGTAGATCTTTCAAAGTCTAACCAGGCCCAGCAAGGATATATATTATATTCATCCAGTATTCAAGCGCCACCCGGGTGGCGCATTGTATCTGAGCCAATAAATCAAGTCTACCTGCGTGTACATAATCCATTATTGTCAAGAATGAATTTCAAACTCACAAATCAGGATGGCAATATTGTGGACCTTAGAGGAGAGACGTTATATATTAATTTGTACATACGCTCGTAGAACGTCCTAGTAAATAATCAGGGGCAAAAAAATAATCTGATTCTGAAATAATATATTTTTTTTTACTGATTTTTAATACTCTGATGAGTAAATATATGAAATAGTTAGAAATTTCTTTATCTGATGGGTAAATAGGTACTCTAATTCATGAAATAGTTAGAAATTTCTTTATCTGATGGGTAAATAGGTACTCTAATTCATGAAATAGTCAGAAATTTCTTTATCTGATGGGTAAATTACTAATCAAAATTAATAATAATCAATTCCTATGATTAAGGCAATTGTATATATAATAAAGCTAGATAACTCTGCTATCTCTCTCTGCGGAGTAAATTGAACGATTATGTCCCTTACTAGTCCGTCTGTCTGTTAATCCTTACAGGCTTGTTAAAAACCAACCTGTTTGATATATTCCTGTCCTATAATGTGAACGGTGTTGTATTCTGATAGCAATTTTAAAGCCTTAAAACGAAAAATATATGTATATAAGGCCGTACTGGGAACAGGATGTACTTTATCGATTTTGTGTGGGGTTAGCTGACGTATGACTCAGACTGGCATGTATATTACCTGTGTCTGTAATGTTAATATATACGAGTGGTAATATATTTTAATCGTTTTATATATACGAGTGGCGAATATATTTTAATAAAATCATAACTTTCTTGATTTATTTAGAAAATGTAATACTCTCTCGTGTTAGTCATATACTATATAGTAATTTCTCGAACATATACACTCAACCGAATGTCATAGCTCAGTGCAAGAATATTTGAATTCTGATGCTGAAGGTCTGTCGTTCGATTCCCATGGCCGCAGGGGTGGGTATATGGTCCAAGAGTTGCCAATTTTATTAAGATTGGGGGGCACCGCCCCGAGGTTTCATGAACCCCTCACCACGTCACGCCACGTGGTGAGTACATTTTGCACTTACCTCGGGGTTTGATTTGGTGGGGGGTTATATGAAACCGCAATGCCTAGACAGTCCTCTGAATTTCTAATATTTCGTTTCGATTAGGAATTCGCTGGGGGATGTGTCTATGCAAGGTACCCCCTAAAATAATCAGTAGCATGCCTGAACTCTCTACCTCATTTGAAAGACCCCCACAAGGAAACATTCAGAAAGAATGCTAGCCAATAGAAGCAGAATATGGGGTGCCAATAACGGTCATAAGAAAGACATCATCATGCAAAAAAAGAACTCCATGAAAGACACAAAGGCTATCAGGGGGGTCCAGTGACGGGTAACCGCTTAGGATGCTACTGATTATTTTTGATATTTTTAATAATAATAAAAATTAAGTCAGTCAAGAATGTCAATTATTTTTTATTTTAAAGAAATATTTATATATATAATGAACCAAGAAAACATTAATGATATTATTTCTGCTATTAAAAAATTAAAACATAACGGAATAAATCTCTCTGATAATCTCGATCCTGAAAAAATATTATGCGATTATGAAATATTAAAACAACGAAAAATCGACAATAAATACACATTACCATCCAATTATAAATTCGTAAAATTAATCTATCAGTCTATGTTAGAATCCTTGGCAGTGGTAAATGAAAAGCAGGTAAAGCTATTTGCGCCTCTTGCACGTTCGATCGAAAATATTAGATCCGAACTATCTCGTGAATACAAGAAAAAGAAGATTGTGGATAATCGTGTAATGCAATTAAGAAAGATTATGTTATTTGATTCTGTCAAAAGTGAAAGTGACACTGAGAGCAGCGACGGTGAAGGTACCCCTGGCAAAATATAGAGTCGAACTATATACAATTTATTTATGAGTACAGAGTTAGATATATTTAAATATTATCGGCTGATCGTATTTCATTGAATATGCAGATTTGTATGTTTTATTTGCGACACGTTGTACTGAAGGCATGCAAATACCAAAATATCTGGCAGCTGCATTAATTGATGGGAAAGTTATTTCCCGTCCTGTTTCTACATTTATGGATATAACCGACCTCGGGATCTTGGGATATTTTCCAGTATTTCCACGTGCAGAATTCTGACTAGGTGTATTAGCTTGCAGGTTAGATAACCGATTATTTTTGGGATTTCCATCAATGTGATCAACTACAAGTCCATTTTCAACTACTCCACGAAAACATTCGAATATGAATATATGTGATAAGTATCTTTTTCCTCTAGCAACATTAAATCTAAAATAACCAGCATTATCAAGACTACCGACTGGTTTTTTCAATCTACAGTTTCTGATTACACCAGCTCGGGATGCTTCATAATTTGTATATACTGGATGTTTCACAAATTCGTATTTATTACGAAATGCTTCTTTTCTTAATTCTCTTATAAAGTTTTTGTCGATATCATCATCATGGGTCTGATTTGTCTGAGTCATTTTATATAATAATATTATTTGCCTAAATCATTGTTTTGAAATCTGGTCAGATAATCTTCTACTGTTTTTATAGGAGATTTACCTGACGATGTATTATTTTTTTTTTGTCATAATATCGTTTTAGTTCCCTGTATTTTTTTCCGCCACATTTTAGACACAATTGAGTTTTTCCTCTGATTCCAACACCGCATTGCACACATGGTATTGGTCCTGTACTTCCATTTTTGATACTTTGCGCATGATTTCCGCAGTATTTGTTCACGCACGATTTATTACAAAGAGAAGTATATCCAATTTTGAGCCAAGCACATTTGTTCTTTGTTTCAATCATTATATATATACTAAAATTTTAATTTAAATACTTGTCTTAATTATATGGAGGAATTATCCATGATTGAACCTAAAAGAGCTAGATTCGATCTCGATCGATTATCTGAGTACAAATTTAGTGCTTTGATGCAAGATCTGGCATTAACAGATGAGGATGTAACCGAACGTATTCGTGAAGCCAAGAAGGAATTTCGTGACGATGGTGCGGCTCATACATGGTCAACATTCAGAGTGGGAAATGTTACTAATATAATGAATGACAAACGAGGAAAAGCAATTATTAATCACCTTGATGATCAAAAATATTTTATTTTAATAAAATTTATTGTAAATACAGAAGAAGATACCTGGATTATTCGTGACAAGCGCGATCCAGTACACATACAATCAGGAAATAATATTGTTCGTTTGAGTAATAAATCTAAACCCGGAATACTAACCGGTGTTGACAAATTATATTATGAACGTACATATCCAGTTACTGCGGTTGTATATGCAATATATCCGCTGAATAATAAACCTGACGTCAATAATCTAAAGCCGATGAGATTGTCAGAGTCAAGAATAAACTGTGTAGCTGAACGAGTTACAGAACATTTCATAAACGCGATACGTGGTAATGGTTTAACAGATTTAAGGCGTAAAAAAATAAATATGTGGGCAGAATCAGTTAAAGATACTGGAGCATCTATCAGAGATGTTGCTGATCTAGAAAAGAAATTAAGATTTCCAATAACAGTAAAGACGCTGACAGGAGAGATTTTATATAAACCGAAATACATAAAAAATGGAGCTCCAATAGATATTATTGATCATAATTCACATGCATGGACCTCAGCAGTAACAATATTTCCACGAGATAGAGCGGTTAAATTTTATGATGGATATATATTTGATTTTATCAAAAATATCAGTAAAAGTGACCCTGTATCCGTTTGATTATTTCAAAGTTCAGAATATGATCATTACGATCAGTTTGTACGGCCTAATGGTGATATTTACCGTACAGAATCTCTTAATGTAGAAATGGAAAATCTTGCGCAACGCCTTTGGCGTGAATATACTTCTGACGATGTCAAAGTTAGACAATTATTAAATAAATGTTTTACAGTTCCATCTGTAGCAGCTCATTTCACTCAGGAGAAAAATTTATGGAAACCACCACGATCGGAATTTCTTGAAGATATTCATAAAAGCTGCGTAGAATATGGACACGGAGGATTATGGAATACTAAATATAAGTATAATGACGTTATATCTGTTGATATGGTAGCATGTTATCCTGGAAGTTTTCTTGGATACAGAGAATGTTCTGAATACTTTAAGAGATTCGGACATCCATCACACGAGATGACCAGGGTTGCGATAAACGGACATTTACCAGATTTTGACTTAACCGGATTTGCTCATGTAGAATCGTTTGAATTTGCAGAAAATCTCCATCCGATTACTTATGCTTGGTTTGGAAGACATTTTTCAGAAAAATGTTGGGTTCCAATAGTACTATTGCGATATATGCTTGATGTTGGAATTTTAACATTATTGAAGGTGAGTGAAGCAATTATATCGTATAGTCCACAGAAGCAAGTTTGGTTACCAGAACCAAATAGATTTAATATTGATGATGCCAGGAAAGAATTTCCTAATCTTAATGAAGATGACATTATTAAAATTACTAATAATATACGTAAATGCAGAGACGAGCATGATGAAAAACTTGCAAAAGATCTTGGTAGAAAGATAATTGGTAAATTTACTCAAGGAGGAGCATATGATCATAAAAGACACTGTACAAGATTGATTATGGACGATGTTGAACTCGATTTTATAATTGCTGATACAACAGAAAAAAATACATTTATAAATCGGAGTAATGCTTATTTGTCAGACGGAACCAAACTAGGTACAATTGTGAGTTATCTTGATGGTGACTCACCGCAGTTTACTCATTTAAGATCATCTATGTTGGCATATGTTTCTATAAATCTACTGTCTATGATAAATAGATTTTCTCGTGATGCTGTGAGAGTAGCAACGGATTCGTTTTATCTCAATAAAAAAATATACGGATTTGTTAAAACCGCTACTTGGTAATGGTGAATGGGGATCATGGAGAATAAAACAAGAAAATATACTTAGTTATTCTGAATCCGCCGACGTTGAAATTAAGGAAATATATTACAAAAATAATAATCAAGTATCAAAGTCATCAGCACCATCTGTATATGATCCTGTGGCTAGACATAAGACTGTTTATCTTAACGGATGCAGTGGTTCAGGTAAAAACAACACGTGCGATTACATTATTCATGAATAATAATTCAGATATAATTGTTTTGACACCGACACATAAATTAGCCAGAGAAATAAAAGAGCGAGGAGTAAAATCATGTACATATCATAGTTTCTTTAGATGGTGTGGAGACACATGGACTCCTGAACGAATGGGTGAGAAATATATACCTAAATATATTATATGGGACGAGATATGCACGGTGTCGTTAGAAATATTAAAAACATTTCTTGATTGGCTATTGACAAAAAATACTGCTGTAATAATGTGTGGTGATCATGGTCAACCACCACCCTTTATTGGTCAGTCTCCACATGAATGGCTGAAGAATAACGTAGATTATTATGAAGAAATAAATGATGACCATAGAGCTATTGATGAACCGCTGAAGGAGTTTAAAAGATTAATCAGACTACAACCAGACAGTGTACAATGTGAAATAATGCGAGGAATAATTCCAGAGACTTCTATGAATGATTTTCTAAATTTATGGAATCCCGCTGATTTAATAGTTGCAAGTAGAAAGATAGTTCGTGATGAACTACAGGATAGATTATTTCTGTTACATAAAGAAAAGTTTTCAGATCTACCTGTACCATTATGTTATCGCCCAGCAGATACTCGACGACAGAATATTGATGTTGAAATTCCTGGTGGTGGAATACAGAATCTTGTCTTGAACGATATTATTTTAGTCGATATTAATGTTTTTGAGAATGCGCTGAGTATGAATAAATCACCGTGGACGTTAGGATACGCTATAACTATTCACTCATCACAGGGGTTAACTATTTCCGATACAAATATCTGGATTATAGATGATCGGATTGAATGGTCGAATTTAGTCTATCTCGCAGTTTCTAGAGTCAGACGAATATCTCAACTACATAGGGTTATTATGAATTTTACAGAAAATAATAATCAAACTGTTAATAATGACGTAATAAGAAAGAAACTATATGGTTATAAGCAATGTGACAAAAAAAAATAAGCGTGACTTTGATATTGATGTTGAATTTATTATAACACTAAAACAACTACAGAATAATCATTGTGCAAGTTGTAACCGTAATATGTTATGGCAATATTCGAATAATAATCCAAGACAATTTACCGTAGACAGAATTAATAATGCTCTTGGTCATACACGTAATAATGTGAAGCTGACCTGTCTTGAATGTAATCGACGTAGAGGTTCTGGTTATGTAATTGTATGTGGTGGTAATTGTGTGTCTTTAGGAATTACCTGTAATTGTTCACGCACAAATCCACGTTGAGGGGCTCTCGAATCTAATCTGTAGATTGGAGGTCTACCAGTAGATCTAACTACACTAGAAATTGTATGTGTAGTCACGCTCCAGATAGGATCGGTTGCTCTTTTTTTACCACCTTCAAGTTCACCAGGTGCATATAAATATCTTACAGTTACATTACCTAATACTGGCTGAGGCTGATGTCTGTCATTGCTACGGGGTATATATTTTTTTGTAATCGCATTAGAAGGTTTCATGGAAGTTGAACGAGTAATTTCGTTATTTAATGCAGCTATCACACCTGGTAACCTTGCAACCCATTCACGAGATCTCTCACCGGATTTAAAGTCAGTAGATATTTCTTTTGCGTATTGGTATCCAAATAACCGCTCAGCAAGTGTTCGATTAAATCGTTCAACAATTGCCTGATCACGATGAATTTCAGTATGTCCTCGTCTGATTTTAACGTTATGTTTCTTTATCAACGATAATACTGCACCGAGAAATTCTTTGCCAGGGTCAACCTGTAATAACTGTGGCCATCGCAAAGGTCCTCGCTGATAAATTCGTTCAAACGCAGATGCAACTTCAGAAGCTGTCTTTGTTGATAATGGTTCCGCTTCTTTATATCTACTTGCAACGTCAACGACAGTTAATGCGTATTTGTATGTGCGTGATTGACGTTTACCAATTT
>JAECUM010090757.1:0-40021 GCA_016617855.1 Megalonaias nervosa
TATATATATATATATATATATATATATATATGTCCGTTATTCACTTCCTAAAGCAAATTGTCATTATACTTCATGCTCAAATGTATTGGCTAGCAATATGTATAGCAGGCTGATAGGAGATTTCGTACCATATCCATGGCTTATTGTTTGTGTTCTGTTATGTTTTGGGTATATTCGCACAGCAAATGTCAGTAGTAACATAAATCTCTTCCCTAATCAAGGCAAAATAGCACTCTAAAAATTGGAAGAAAGAATGCCCATTATTGGACTTAAACTTGATTCGTTTTCATGTGTGTGTCCACTCTTACCATTACACCATGCAAGCGGTTAAAACTAGCTAAACTTTCTTGGTCATTATCTTAACGACGCGGTAGAGAAAATACCGATCATATTTCACTCCAGTCAATTATCATAAATATTTCATTTGAAAATTCAGTAATTCACGGTCTAGGGGGAATTCACGGCCTAACTAACTCATTGCCTACAGTAATTCCCGGCCTATGGTAACTCACGGCTTACAGTAATTCAGGGCCTACGTTAATTCAGGGCCTACTGTAATTAACGGTCTAAAGTAACTCATGGCCTAAGGTAATTCACCAATTACGGCAATTCACGGCCTACAATAACTCACGGCCTAAGATGAAATTAAAGGCATTAGTTTACATTTGTTGGCACCATAAGAAGCTAACAGTTTTTTCACCCTACCGTTCTTCTATCATCCAGTGCTCTATTAAACATAAAGCTGGCATCATAAGACTCTAATAGTTATTTCACTTTACCATTTCGCAATCACCCAGTACTCTATTAACATATAGCTGGCTTCAAAAGGTGTTAATATGAAATCTTGGATTATCTAACGAAGACGCATTCATAATGTTCCTTAAGCTAAAGTCACTAATGAATATAGAGGTAACATATCTGAAAGGATAATTATTGTTTTTAAGCATATATTTAATTTAAAGACATAATACATATAATGAGGCACATGTAGCAGACACCAACAACACAAGCGGCAACAAATATATCGGTAATAATAACAAGAAAAGAAAAGAAGAGAACGAGGCTGTTTGCTCAGAAATAAAACTCGCGATTAGTCGGTCGAATTTGTAGGTTTGTATTCATTTTAAGCCAACGGAGAAAAAGTAAATAAATAGGTTTTGACTTTGTAAAACCTTTTAGATCAGGAACATCTGCCTCATTATCATACTGTCTAGACATGGTAAAGTTGATACACAGATTCATAAAGTAAGGACGCAGTAGCAGTAAAGATAGAAAAGATTACACTGAACCTGATATTTAAAGATAAAAGGGACGCCCGAACAAGTTGTTGCTTGAGAAATATGATGCAAGCTTAGCATTCCTCATATGACATTGTGGCACGGAAATTTCAAATTTTGCATTCCTGATATGACACTGTGACACGGAGGCTTCAAATTATACCGAGTCATGGTGATACGCGAAATATCCAATTAACTTTATAACTCCTGACCTGTAGCATGCATTTGATGAGTAATGTAAAGTACAAAATTCTTTTCAGGTGAAACTTTAAGTGACCGTCATTTGAGTCTGACATTAGTGTTGTACAAGCAGTTGATCATTCTATAAAGGAACTCGCACTACAATTACTTTACATCCACGATTGTCCTCGCAAATAAGAGATCAACAAATGATTTCGGGTTGGTAGGACTGGGATATTTTGAGAAAGGTTCCTACCCTGGGATAGCTCGAAACACTATTCTTGCTTTGATTTCAGTAAGAAATTAATTTAGTAATAAAGCTGATGCACACACATATAGTGTAATGTTTAGAAGTCAGATATCAGGCTTTGTATTTTATTTGGAAGTGTCTTGGAATCTGATATGAAAGTGCAAGCGCTAACAGACCAGCAATTTTCTAAACGCATGCGCAAGTGTAGCATATACTCTCACTACATAAGTATAACAAGTAATGGGTCTTCCTACTGAGCGAATCAAACGACACTTCTGTGAGTCTGGCTTGATGTCAACGTTTCCGTTATTTCCATGGACGTCAAGCAACCGGTCGTTCTCGGCTTTAGGGTTCTTAAACGCACAAGTGCAACATATGATTTCCTCCAATCAACCAACACCCAAACACTGACGAGATCCTATTTTCAGACTGGCATATTCTCTCTTGCCCTACAATTGCATGACCAATCAGCACGCCTTTCCAATGCTCTAAAATATCATAATGTAACTTAATAAACCAAATATATGAATATTAGTCAAATCAATCTCTTGATTTGGTGGTTATTTCCAAGTAAGAAAATTATCACAGGAACGTGTGCTAGAGGTACATAACAAACTCCTGTTTGACAAGTCAACTCATTGCTAAGTAAATCTCAAAATGGCCAGGACCAAGCAGACTTAGAGAAGTATTGTAGTTTAAAGTATCTAATTTGATTATTTATTTATTTTTTTTCATTTAGCAGAATTTTTTTTCTTTTCTGCTGGTCTCCCTTTGGAGACTTAAATTTTGCTTTTTTTCATTTGCCGTTCTTATCTTTTTTCATTTTCATTTTTATTGTTTTTCAATTTGCCTACGTATTTTGTAGCCTTTTTTCATCATTTTACCTAGTCATATGCATGTACATTCAATTCTGAGCATTTTTCACCTGTATAGGAGCATTATTCTGTGTGCCTTTATAGCTTGCAATCAGTGGTGTGTGACCACCATTTTCAATGCTGTTCTCAATTTGAAAGTGAGTTATACTCACTGTGTTGTTTCAAAATGGCTCAAGCACAAATTGAAGTAGCCTTGAATACCAAGCAAGGCAATAGACTAAACACATATTTCAAGACTGAAATAGAGAATTGTTCAGGAAAAGCTTTCCTTAAAGCCTTCCACCCTGAAGGCTGTCAAACGCTTGACTTCGGGGGCGTAGAAAATTGTCCCAGACAAGCGGATATTTTAACAGTGATGATGTTGTTGTTGTTGTTGTGGGGCTTAACGCCATTTTTCAGCACACGATAGGCTATACGTGGCGGCAAGTATTAATGGTGGAGGAAGAAACCGGGAAATCCACGGAAAGAACCACCGACCCACGAGAAGCTACTGACAAGCTTTCTCACATATCCACATTCGCCGAATCTTAGACTCGAACCCACGCAGACAGAGGTGAGATGGCAGTGATCCGTAACGGAGAGCGCTTTAGACCACTTGGCCGCTCGGGGCCCCAAGAGTAATGAAGGTTCAAGGCTATGACATCTCTAACATTGAAGGGTTGCAAAACGGGGGTTATAATAAATTCATAATCTACCCTAAAGACTACCAAAAGCCCATCATAGAAAAAGAATGGTTTGAAGCAAGAGGGATAAGGGCAAGGGTGTACAAGTCCCCCCCCCCCCCCAATAGTGAGGGAGGTAGAAGGGAGGCCAATAGACCTTTATGTGTCAGGGCTACCTTTAGAAGTAGAAACAGAAGAAATAATCGCCAAGATTGAGGGCAAACTTCAAACCAAAGTTAAAAGACACAAAATGGCGACAGTGTGGGGTTTTCAGAGCGTTAAAACTGGAGTTCGAATCGTTTCCATAAACAGGGATGACGCAAAAAAAATTCCCTCTCATTTTTACGTAATGGGATTCTTTCTAAAAACATGGTACCACGGTTGTGAGAAAGATAGGAAATGCCCCAAATGCAGGAACATTGGCCATGCTGACAGGGATTGTCCAACTTTTGTGCCTGGGGCTACCTATGCAGGAGCAGCAGGAAGGGTGAACCCTACAAATTGGTTTCGAGCAAGTTTTTCATAAAAATAAATGTTCCTACAGGGGCTGAAAAAATAATGTCAATAACGCTAAACCGAACCTCCTAACTTTTATTATTACCAAAACGGATAATGTTAGCTCATTTTTTGTTATTTTATTTTTGAATCTTTGTTTTTTATGTTATAATGCGTTTAGTTTACTCACCGGTCACTCAATTTTTGTCGGCCACCCTTCCTGCTGCTGTAATTAACCAAAGATTTTATCTAGACCTATACGATATCTGGATCTTGGATCATGTAGATTTATTGTTATATATCCAAATGGAATAGCCTGTGCTTGAGCAAAAAAGTTTTTGAACTTCATCATATCCATATCCCCTGAACACCAAGTATAGTAAATATTTTTTAACGTATAATTATCTATTCCAATAAATACAACTAAAATATTGCAGTTGTCTCTGATCACCTTCGATATTCGTGTATAACGCTGAGTGACGTATATAACGTCTGTATTTTTGTGTCTACCTCTGGAAAATATTCTAGCTGGATTTGTTTGTTTATCCAGCATTACATCATCGTACACCACTAAATTATTAATAAATCCATCTAGATCATCCATTGACGGTGCTTCATCAATATCGGTGATAAAATCGATAACATCATTATTTTTATCTTCTTCATTAATTAATTTCGCTTTATCATTAAAATCCTTGAGTACCTCGTAACAGTGTTGATCATCTACAGATGGTGCTACTAAATACAGTTTACTCCATTTTAACCACCTCATTATTAAATTTAGTAATAGTTGTGTTTTACCCGATCCAGATGGACCTAATATAATCATTCTTATCGAATTTGGTAATGCTGGATGATGCTTCACTGGCTCCTGTTTTCGTGTCGCCGAAAAGTCAATTGTATCCATATAATAAATAATATGAGTCTGTATTGTGTTCGGTGTAAAATTCCTACACCCACTGCTGAATTAACTACAATAACAACGAAGAATAAACGACGTGCTCTGACAGGCAAATGTGTAAAATGTGGCACGAAGAAATACAAATTTGTCAAAACAAAGACAGGTGGAGATATTGCCGCTTTATTAGAAAAATTACCAGGAACTCCATGGGCTAAATACCCCGGTGAGAAACATATTCCTGGATATAATTATTGCGGTCCTGGAACTCGACTTGATATCCGACTTGATAATCAAGATCAACCAAGATCAGGAGAGTATCCAATAAATAAGATTGATAAAGCGTGTCATGTTCATGATGTTGCGTATAAAAGTAAAGATTTACAACAAAGGCATCTCGCAGATGTAAAATTGATTCATGGATTAAATTCTATACCCAATAAATCTGTCAGAGATAAATTAGCTAGTTTTCTAGTAAAATCTGCCATGAAAAGTAAAATAATGTTAGGGGCTGGTAATTAATTATATAAATATTATAATGGAATCCATTTATTATAGCCCAAGAGGATATTGGAGAGGCAGATCAGCTATTAGCAAATTATCTGAAGCAGCAAAAGTCTCACATTCTGTTGCTGCAGCGTGGTTAGCACGACAGGCAATATGGCAAATTTATCTACCACCACCTAAAAAATTCAGTATGCACATTTTGATGTCAGCGTCCCTAATGAGGTTCATCAAGCAGATATTTTATTTTTACCACACGATACCATTAAAATTGGTAAACGTCAATCACGCACATACAAATACGCATTAACTGTCGTTGATGTTGCAAGTAGATATAAAGAAGCTGAACCATTATCAACAAAGACAGCGTCTGAAGTTGCATCTGCGTTTGAACGAATTTATCAGCGAGGACCTTTGCGATGGCCACAGTTATTACAGGTTGATCCTGGCAAAGAATTTCTTGGTACAGTATTATCGTTGATGAAAAAACATAACGTTAAAATCAGACGAGGACATACTGAAATTCATCTTGATCAGGCAATTGTTGAACGATTTAATCGAACACTTGCTGAGCGGTTATTTGGATACCAATACGCAAAGGAAATATCCACTGACTTTAAGTCCGGTGAGAGATCTCGTGAATGGGTTGCGAGGTTACCAAGTGTGATAGCTGCGTTAAATAACGAAATTACTCGTTCAACTTCCATGAAACCTTCTAATGCGATTACAAAAAAATATATACCCCGTAGCGATGACAGACATCAACCTCAACCAGTATTAGGTAATGTAACTGTAAGATATTTATATGAACCTGGCGAACTTGAAGGTGGTAAAAAAAGAGCAACTGATCCTATCTGGAGCGTGACTACACATACAATTTCTAACGTGGTTAGATCCACTGGTAGACCTCCAATCTACAGATTAGATTCGACAGCCCCTCAACGTGGATTTGTACGTGAACAATTACAGGTAATTCCTAAAGACACACAATTACCACCACATACAATTACATAACCAGAACCTCTACGTCGATTGCATTCAAGACAGGTCAGCATCACATTATCAAGATCACTATTAATTCTGTCTACGGCAAATTGTCTTGGATTATTATTCGAATATTGCCATAACATATTACAGTTACAGCTTGCACAATTATTATTCTGTTCTGCTTTTAGTTTTATAATAAATTCAGTATCAATATCAAAGTCACGATTATTTTTTTTGTCACACTGCTTATAACCAGATAGTTTTTTTTTATTACGTCATTATTAACAGTTTGATCATTATTTTCTGTAAAATTTATAATAACCCTATGTAGTTGAGATATTCTTCTGACCCTAGAAACTGCGAGATAAACTAAATTCGACCATTCAATCCGATCATCTATAATCCAAATATTTGTATCAGAAATAGTTAATCCCTGTGACGAGTGAATAGTTATAGCATATCCTAATGTCCACGGTGATTTATTCATATTCAGCGCATTCTCAACGACATTAATATCGACTAAAATAATATCATTCAAGACAAGATTCTGTATTCCACCACCAGGAATGTCAACATCAATATTCTGTCGTCGAGTATCTGAGAGGCGATAACATAATGGTACCGGTAGATCTGAAAACTTTCCTTTATGTAACATAAATAATTTATCCTGTAGTTCATCACGAACTATTTTTCTACTTGCAACTATTAAATCAGCGGGATTCCATAAATTTAGAAAATCATTCATAGAAGTCTCTGGAATTACTCCTCGCATTATTTCACATTGTACTCTGTCTGGTTGTAGTCTGATTAATCTTTTAAACTCCTTCAGCGGTTCATCAATTTATCCATGGTCATCATTTATTTCTTCATAATAATCTACGTTATTCTTCAGCCATTCATGTGGAGACTGACCAATAAAAGGTGGTGGTTGACCATGATCACCGCACATTATTACAGCAGTATTCTTTGTCAATAGCCAATCAAGAAATGTTTTTAATATTTCTAACGACACCGTGCATATCTCGTCCCATATAATATATTTAGGTATATATTTCTCACCCATTCGCTCAGGAGTCCATGTGTCTCCACACCATCTAAAGAAACTATGATAAGTACACGATTTTACTCCTCGCTCTTTTATTTCTCTGGCGAGTTTATGCGTCGGTGTCAAAACAATTATATCCGAATTATTATTCATGAATAATTTAATCACACGAGTTGTTTTACCTGAACCACCGCATCCGTTAAGATAAACAGTTTTATGTCTAGCCACAGGATCATATACAGATGGTGCTGATGACTTTGATGCTTGATTATTATTTTTGTAATATATTTCCTTAATTTCAACGTCGGCAGATTCAGAATAACTAAGTATATTTTCCTGTTTTATTCTCCATGATCCCCATTCACCATTACCAAGTAGCGGTTTTAACAAACCCGTATATTTTTTATTTATATAAAACGAATCCGTGGCGACTCTGACAGCATCACTAGAAAATCTATTTATCATAGACAGTAGATTTATAGAAACATATGCCAACATAGATTATCTTAAATGAATAAATTGTGGTGAGTCACCATCAAGATAACTCACAATTGTACCTAGTTTGGTTCCGTCTGACAAATAAGCATTACTCCGATTTATAAATTTATTTTTTTCTGTTGTATCAGCTATTATAAAATCGAGTTCAGCATCGTCCATAATCAATCTTGTACAGTGTCTTTTATGATCATATGCTCCTCCTTGAGTAAATTTACGAATTATCTTTCTACCAAGATCTTTTGCAAGTTTCTCATCATGCTCGTCTCTGCATTTACGTATATTATTAGTAATTTTAATAATATCATCTTCATTAAGATTAGGAAATTCTTTCCTGGCATCATCAATATTAAGTCTATTTGGTTCTGGTAACCAAACTTGCTTCTGTGGACTATACGATATAATCGCCTCACTCACCTTCAATAATGTTAAAATTCCAACATCAAACATATATCGCAATAGTACTATTGGAACCCAACATTTTTCTGAAAAATGTCTCCCAAACCAAGCGTAAGTAATCGGATGGAGATTTTCTGCAAACTCGAATGATTCTACATGAGCAAATCCGGTTAAATCAAAATCTGGTAAATGTCCGTTTATCGCAACCCTGGTCATCTCGTGTGATGGATGTCCGAATCTCTTAAAGTATTCAGAACATTCTCCGTATCCAAGAAAACTTTCAGGATAACACGCTACCATATCAACAGATATAACGTCATTATACTTATATTTAGTATTCCATAATCCTCCGTGTCCATATTCTACACAGCTTTTATGAATATCTTCAAGAAATTCCGATCGTGTTGGTTTCCATAAATTTTTCTCTTGAGCGAAATGAGCTGCTACAGATGGAACTGTAAAACAATTATTTAATAATTGTCTAACTTTGATATCGTTTGAAGTATATTTCAGCGCAAGATGTTCCATTTCTACATTAAGAGATTCTGTACGGTAAATATCACCATTAGGCCGTACAAACTGATCGTAATGATCATATTCTGAACTTTGAAATAACCAAACGGATACAGGGTCACTTTTACTGATATTTTTGATAAAATCAAATATATGACCATCATAAAATTTAATCGCTTTATCTCGTGAAAATATTGTTACTACTGAGGTCCACGCATGCGAATTATGATCAATAATATCTATAGGAGCTCCATTTTTTATGTATTTTGGTTCGTACAATATCTCTCCGGTTAGCGTCTTTACTGTTATTGGAAATCTTAATAATTTTTCTAGTTCAGCAACATCTCTGATAGATGCTCCAGTATCTTTAACTGATTCTGCCCACATATTTATTTTTTTACGCCTTAAATCTGTTAAACCATTACCACGTATCGCGTTTATGAAATGTTCTGTAACTCGTTCAGCTACACAGTTTATTCTTGACTCTGACAGTTTCATCGGCTTTAGATTATTGACGTCAGGTTTATTATTAGCGGATATATTGCATATACAACTGCAGTAACTGGATATGCACGTTCGTAATATAATTTGTCAACACCGGTTAGTATTCCGGGTTTAGATTTATTATTTAAGAGAACAATATTATTTCCTGATTGTATGCGTACTGGATCGCGCTTATCACGAATAATCCAAATATCTTCTTCTGTATTTACAATAAATTTTATTAAAATAAAATATTTTTGATCATCAAGGTGATTAATAATTACTTTTCCCCGTTTGTCATTCATCATATTAGTAACATTTCCAACTCTGAATGTTGACCATACATGAGCAGCGCCACTATTACGAAATTCCTTCTTGGCTTCACGAATACGTTCGGTTACATCCTCATCCGTTAATGCCAGATCTTGCATCAAAGTACTAAATTTATATTCTGATAGTCTGTCAAGATCGAATCTAGCTCTTGTAGGTTCAATTGCCGATAATTCGTTCATATAATTAAGACAAGTATTTAAATTAAAATTTTAGTATATATATAATGATTGAAACAAAGAACAAATGTGCTTGGCTCAAAATTGGATATACTTCTCTTTGTAATAAATCGTGCGTGGACAAATACTGCGGAAATCATGCACAAAGTATCAAAAATGGAAGTACAGGACCAATACCATGTATTCAGTGTGGTGTTGGAGTCAGAGGAAAAACTCAATTGTGTCTAAAATGTGGCGGAAAAAAATACAAGGAACTTAAACGATATTATGACAAAAAAATAATACTTTGACATTATCAGGTAAATCTCCTATAAAAACCGTAGAAGATTATCTGACCAGATTTCAAAACAATGATTTAGACAAATAATATTATTATATAAAAATGACTCAGACAAATCAGACTTATGATGAAATGATCGAGAATGATATTATAAGAGAATTAAGAAAAGAAGCATTTCGTAATAAATACGAATTTGTTAAACATCCAGTATATACAAATTATGAAGCATCCCGAGATGGTGTAATCAGACACTGCAGATTGAAAAAACCAGTCGGTAGTCTTGATAATCATGGTTATTTTAGATTTAATGTTGCTAGAGGAAAAAGATACTTATCACATATATTCATATTCGAATGTCATTTTGGGGTCATTAAAGATGGACTTGTAATTGATCACATTGATGGAGATCCCCAGAATAATCGGTTATCTAACCTGCAGGCTATTACACAAAGTCAGAATACTGCACGTGGGAATACTGGAAAATATCCCAAGATCCCGAGGTCGGTTATATCCATAAATGTAGAAACAGACCAAGAAATAACTTTTAAATCAATGAATGCAGCTGCCAGACAATTTGGTATTTTCATGCCTTCAGTACAACGTGTCGCAAATAAAACATACAAATCTACATATTCATTCAAATACGATCAGTCGATAATATTTGAATATATCTAACTCTGTACTCTTAATAAATAAATTGTATATAGTTCGACTCTATATTTTGCCATGGGTACCTTCACCGTCGCTACCCTCAGTGTCACTTTCATTTTTGACAGAATCAAATAACATAATCTTTCTCAATTGCATTACACGATTGTCCACAATCTTTTTTTTTCACGTATTCACGAGATAGTTCGGATCTGATATTTTCGATCGAACGTGCAAGAGGCGCAAATAGCTTTACCTGCTTTTCATTTACCACCGCCAAGGATTCTAACATAGACTGATAGATTAATTTTACGAATTTATAATTGGATGGTAATGTGTATTTATTTTCAAATTTTCTTTGTTTTAATATTTCATAATCACATAATATTTTTTCAGGATCGAGATTATCAGAGAGATTTATTCCGTTATGTTTTAATTTTTTAATAGCAGAAATAATATCATTAATGTTTTCTTGGTTCATTATATATATAAATATTTCTTTAAAATAAAAAATATTTACAAAAATAGTAGTCCCCCATGGGGGACTGTTTTTGTGGACGGTACAAACATATATTGTATGGTTATGAAATATATACAAATGGTTTATGATTTTGATTTGATTGTGGACGGTACAAACATATATTGTATGGTTATGAAATATATACAAATGGTTTATGATTTTGATTTGATTGTGGACGGTACAAACATATATTGTATGGTTATGAAATATATACAAATGGTTTATGATTTTGATTTGATTGTGGACGGCACAAACATATATTGTATGGTTATGAAATATATACAAATGGTTTATGATTTTGATTTGATTGTGGACGGCACAAACATAAACTTATCCTAATGACATATGATTGTATGGTTATGAAATATATACAAATGGTGATGACGGGGGAATATTGTCTACGTCCAACAGATTTTGTACACTCTCCCCCTATACAACACCCCGGGGAGTGTAAAAGGTACACCCCTCAAGGGTGTATGGTAGGAGAGTGTATTTTGTCTGTTGTGGATTTCGAGGAAATGCTCCGGGTTCCCCCAATTAAATAGCATCCGTCGCCAAATGCAAGATAAAATATCTTTAGCATTTTTGGAGACTCGAACACACGAGATTCCACACAACTTCGATTTACGTCCAACCGTCTTACCACTTCGGCCATCGCTCTCTTATCAATAATGCAGTTAAATTTAACTATATATATAAAATATTTGCGCTGTCTCACAGAACTTGTATTACTAATAGAAATGTAGAACTGTATTTCAATTTTTCAAAATTCATAAAATAATTGCACGTATGAGTTATAGTTCATTAAGGTAACAGACAGACGGACTAATACGCTATACACGTATATACAACTGGGTTTGTACAGGTAACGACGTAGTAGTAAGGGAAATAATCATTTAATTTACTCCGCAGAGAGAGATAGCCGAGTTATCTCGCTTTATTATATATACAATTGCTTTAATCATAGGAATTAATTATTATTCATATATTTACTCATCAGATTATTTTTTTGCCCCTGATTATTTAATCGGACGTTCTACGAGCGTATATACAAATTAATATTAAGAGACTCTTGTCTTAGATCCAAAATGTTTCCTGCCTGGTCAGTAAGTTTGAAATTTATTCTTGACAATAATGAATTATGTACACGTAGATAAACTGGATTAATTGGCTCAGATACAATTAACCACCCGGGTGGATCTTTAGGACTGAATGTATATAGTATATACCCCTGTTGGGCCTGGTTAGACTTTGAAAGATCTACTTGATAACTGTCATCAATTACGTCACATACTAGATTGACCGCGATCGTAGATGTTATATTAACAATACCAGGTGAGATATGGCGACCTCCACCATGTGGATCATTATTATATTTAAGAATAGTTGGTGTAGGTATTAATTTTTTCCATGAATCACATATTCTTTTAAAATGTTCATCAATAAGATCATTAATTGATTTCTTTAGCTCTTCAGAGTTAAATCCAGGAATTACAAATGTTGGTAGCTGTTCTTCTGTGATTCCATAATATTAAGAAATACTGTTTTAAATAAGCGTTTATAGCTTACTCGCTGAATAGGATCATCTTCATTAACTATATAAGTACTAAGAAATCTATATACCGGTACGTTTAATGTTTTTTCTCTATCAACGATAGCCTTATTTACATATTTTAAGTCTGATGCAACCTGATTCAAATGTTGTATTGTCTCAATTATTTGATTCTTTAAGTCATCGTTGTAGGAAGCGCTGATGCTAGAAAATAAATTTCTTAGATCATTAAGTACACGTCCGTGTTCAGATTTAATTGGTCTTGATTTTGAATTAATTTCTTCAACATTAATTGTTGCTATTCTTGTTGTACCTTTACCCCGAACGAAATCTATAAAATGATTACACTGTGCATAACCACGATAAACATCCGGAATCTCTATAAACGGATAAGTTTTCCGATATTCTGGAGGTTTTATAAATTTTTCAACATCTACGACGAAATCAGATCGTTGCGGTTCTGGTGGTCCTTGATAAACCGGTGGGACTTCAGGCCATCCTAATACTGATTTAATCGAACTTTGATAAATATCTACGGAATAATCAGGGGAATTTATTTCAATAACCGCTGATAATGTCGGTTCGTAGACAGTAATTGCTATTTTTGATTCTTTTCCTGTAATAGATTTAATTCTACGTTGGAACTCATCATTAATCTGTTCTATTTGATAACTGCCCGTTGGAATAGCAACTACTTGCCAATCAGGAGTTCCATCAGGCTTATTCTTATTAGCGAATACTAATGAATTATTTGGCTGTAGTCCACCAAATGGTTTTCATCTAATATTTGGCCAGCTATAATAAACCCGTAACTGTGCTAATGTTATTTCTTTTGCAGGAATTGATGTTGGAAAATTGACACTAAACTCAGGGTTGGTCGAACTTAATGATATCATAGTAGTTTTTGACGGAGTCGTATTAGTGACGATCTGCTGAAGTAACTCCCTGTCTGTCATTATTATTATTGTTGTTATTTAATTCGTTAAAATCATTAGCGATCACCTTAAAAGCATCATCATAGGTTTTCATCATCATCGCAAATTCAGTATCGGATATTTCACCATCACTGACACACGAAGAAATGTACAAAGATAGTTTAGAGCATGCCTCTGCCACTGTATGTAATTTAATCATATAATCGTGCAATTTAGCATTTGTACAGGTATCTATCTTTTTGGCTATAATACCGAGAACACCAGCAATAGTCGTTGATGCTGAAACAATAATGGTTATAACAGTAGGTGCTGTCATCGTCAATGTTGATAATAATAATCCTGTTCCAGCAATAACAGCAGAAACCGAGTAAACAACTACATCGATGACAACTATACGCCTTTTGTATTTTTTATTTTCGTGTTATAATAGTCGATAAAATTATTTAGTTTAGTCAGACGCTCATATACTTGATTGCATCTGTAACGTTGAACGTCGATGCGAGACTGAGGTTGATCCATTATTGTTATATTAAGTGACTAATTGCGGTGTTTCAGCTACAAATTCCAAACACCACCAGAAAGACGTTGCGGTTATTGTTTGATCATCTGCTTCCAGTAAAAATATTTCTTCAGCATCCTTATTTAACACTATAGATACAACTCCAGAGAAAGCATCTGTTGAATGACGCCACGGAAATGTTGTAGTATAAATTTTAAACTTTGCAGAGCTAAAGATAGATAGTCTATAAACACCAGTAACCTCCGCGGTATATTTGATAGTGTTATTTTGCTGTGACCATGTTGTTAGTCCCGATGCTACTGTGTACACGATATTTTTAATTTGTCTGTGTGAAATTTTAATCAGATTAGTTTTTTGAACAATATTAGGTATTCCACTGACAATATCATTGAGTTTCATGTTAACGTCAGCTAGTTTTATGTCAACGATTGGTTGTTCCCCAAAAAAATCTTTAATGGTTTTGTTTACATTTCTACGAAAATTTAAGAACGTTTCTACATGTCTAGAAAAAGTAGCACTAAGTGTAGTAATTTCGTCAACGATTGTTTTTAGAGGAATTTCCTTATCATCGACGTATTTCTTTGTCGCAGCATCAAAATCATATTCTGGTGTTCTAAGATTATTAATACCATTATTATTCATATTAAGAAATGCACGCATAATACCGCCATTGGCCAATACGTATTTAGATTCTTGATCGCCGACGTATTTCTTTGTTGCGGCGTCTGTATCTGCGGTTGGGTTTCCAAGGTCTATAATTTTATTTTGATTCATAATAATGCTACCTGTAAATGAATCACCAGCTTTCTTAATATAATCGCTGACTGACGTACCGGAATCTTGTATTTTACCCTGATCAGTAAAAGTAACTATATTATTAACAACCGCGGTGGGAACTCGTATAAGTACATCTGGCAGTTGTATATTACTAGTTTTAATCGTCCTTCCTTATCCTGAAAAACAACTACTTCATTTTGATCCACACTGGTTATATTTAATAAATCATCAATCTCTTTTCTGAGCTGATCGAGAGTTGCGTATTTAGATAAATCAACTTGCTGATGACCTTTACCACGAGAAGATCTTCCATAAATATCTACCATTATATTTACTAATATCTGTTTAAATGTGACGTCGTAGTATATTCATGTACAACTTTGTGAGGTGGTTTTGTTGATTTTGATATAGCATCAAGTACGTTAAGTACTTCTCGACCACATATTGGTGGATCGGTTAATATTTGTGTTGGTAACGTTGAATACCATATTGGAGTACTTTGATAGCCGCTAATATACTTTAAGAATTCTTTTGGTGGAGCTAGCCCATATGAATCAAAATAAATAATTCCACGTGGATCAATTGCATAAGCGACCCAATGTGTACCTGGGCCAGAGTTTTCATCGAGATTAATAATACCGGTTTCAATATTGTTTGGTTGTTTCGGTAATTGATCACGCATAAAAACTCCTCTAAAATTTTTAATTTTTAATTTTTTAGCAGCATCTAGTAAATCAAAATTGAACATAGGAGATATTAGTAAACTGTCCCCGGTAATCTTAGGCCTTTTCCGTACCATGAATGTGGAGTCCCTGGTAATCTTAGACCCCTTCCCTTTTTTTTAATTCCCTTTCCTGTTGCTTTCTTTAATGCCATTCCAGCAGCGGTTCCAACGGCGCCTAATGCAGCTGCTTTTGCAACAGCTGGGGCTGCAGCGGCTATAAATGCTGGTATAGCAGCAAGAAGTGGAAATATACCACCCGTCTTAATGATATCTTTAATGGCATCCGCAGAAAGATTAAGTTTTGTACCTTTATTTGATTTTTTAGATTCATTGAAATGCCTGAGCTGACGTTCTGTAAGAGATAATTTATTTGAGCCGCTCATCTGCTCTTTCTTTAACAATATTTTTAATCCACAGTTATTTTTTGATGCTGATTGTATCCGTTTAATCTAACCAGGAGTCAGACTAACACTAACGTGATTATACGACATTATAATATTCATAAACGATCTAATTACATGTTTTCCACTGGAGCATCAACTACTCGCATTCGTCCACCAACACCTTCAAGTAACATCGATTTATCGCTGAGTATGACAGCAATTGCTCTGTAATTGTCAATACCTTCTACTACTGGTGGTCCTAATGCTCCTACTGGCTTCAGCACGCGAGCTCGAAAGTGTATATCAACTACTGACTGTCTGTATAAATCCAAATGTTCGAGCGAAAAGTAATAAATTGGATATAAGGTTGTAAAATCCAATTGTGATATTTGTAAACCAGTATCAATATTTTGATCACGACCCATGAACGTCATTAGACGATGATATACACGTGCTACATGATTTTGATCAAAATTCAATAAAATATCTTCAGATGGTTCTTGATGCCCATTTATCCTTAACGAAACCTCGGAAACACCAAGATTATCAAATATCATAATACTACGTAGTTGATTATTTACTCGTGCATTATTCTGTAATGCAATAAAAATATGCCGTCGTGCAGAAACACCTTGTTGTGATGCTATCTGCCACGTAAATAAACCATCAATATTACTCTGAACAGCATCTGTGGTCATTGTCAACCATGATAACGCTGATTTACCACCTTGATTCATAAAAGCAAGTAACCGATCTTCTTCAGATATTGATGGAGTCATCACCGGCATCCATAATGAAAGCTTGGTTAATACTACTTTACCATGAAGTGCAGCAGTTGCAGCAGGATCAACACCAGCTGGGTGCCATATTGCATCATCGTCCGTAGCCTTTCGTACGAGAACAACAGTATGTTTATCTCCGAAAATAACTTTTCTGACATTTCTGCAAAATCCAAATATGTGTGAAAGTGGAATTACACATGAAAATCTCCTATTACCTTTCAACATTGATCGACGTACTGTAAACCCTAAATTAAATTCTGGATTAACACCATGAACCACCGGCCACACATCAGCGTCAGCGTTGTTTCTAGGTCGTCTTATATTATATTGTATGTTGTTAGGGTAATCAGTTGTATCCTTTGCAAACATCATTGATGGACCAGCTGATCTTGAATAATCGTCGCTGTATCTAGCAAGACCCAATATTGTTGTTGCAACATCAACGTCTTTCTGGATTGATTCAATATTTTTTCCGTCAATCATATACGTAGCGCTGTCAAATAACGCCATAATACCATTATTAACAAAACTAAATATGTCATTAGCTCCATATGCAGTATTATCCATTTTTAAAATTTCACCTTCAAACTCAATAAACGCCTCAGCGGGTAGGAAATATCTACTTGTATCCTGAACTTGCAGTTCAATTCGTCCACGCTGATCTGGAATTCGAGCGTCATAAGAATAATATTGATAATCACGCACAGACTCATCTTTAAGTACTGGTGCGCCCATGTCGAATGCTGGATCAGATATTCGCTTAAACATCTTTATTATAATTATTATCGTCTAAAACGAAGACCACTTCCTGCTATCAGACTAGCGGTTATATTTTTTTTCTTTTTCTGACATTGGTACATCAGCCAACTCTGAAATCTTTTGATTAGCAACTTGATTTATTATTTTACTGACATTTGCAGGCATTACTTCAGTACTAGGTAATTTTACAGGTTGAGGTTTTCGTCGTATTAATCGTGTTAGTCTATCTTTGATCGCTGAAAATGCTTTACCAGCGAGATTACCAACAGCACCAATACCTTTTCACGAACAACATCAATAGCTTTCATTCCCAGTTGCTTTGCGATCAGTATTGCTTTTGGGGCTATCCTTCTAAATAGACCCTGAACAACATCACCTAGTCCATCTCCGTAGGTTGTTTTATACACTGGTAATCGTGAGTTTATTACCCTGACCGTGATTGGTCCACGTTGAGTACTATGTACGATCATTTTATTATAGTAATTGTATTTAATTACGTACTTAGTCACTGTAGTAGTCATCGGCAATTTCATTAATAAGAGACTGATAAACATCAACGTCCATGATACCGCCAGTAAATAATCGTCTGCAAATATCGGCTGCTTCATTAATTATTTCTGGAGAATTATTACCAGCTCGTTTTCCTCCGATGAGCGTTTCTAGTCGATCAACATCGGCAAGGATGTTATTAGGACATAGAGTAAGATCATCTCCGGTAGAAAGACCTTTTCCTTTTTTACTAGATTCTTTCTCTCTTTTTTTCTTTTCTTCTTGTTGTTTCCACCATTCTTCTGTGGTCATGGAACGCTGTTCTTCATCTTTACGCTTTTGTTGCTGTCGTAATTGTTCTTGTTGTTGTTGCCGTAATTCTTGTTGTTGTTGCTGTAATTGTTGTTTTTGTTGTGGTGTTAACTGCATGAATGCGATATATTCATCAATTGCATTATTGTAATCAATAAATCTAGGATCATTACTTCTAGCTTGATCAGCTCCGTAATGGATACGAAATACCCATTTGTACCATAATTCACGACCAATATTGTCATCAGCATAATCAGGTTTTAATAAATTTCTTCGGTTATTTTAACTCCTGACCGCGCTTTTAGCTAATTGATCTACGTTTATAGCAGATTTGATATTATTAATGGCAATATCAATGAATTTGTCGGTTACATTAACTCTACCCCCTTCTGGTTCTGGTTCAGCAGGCGCTAGTTCAGGCGCTGGTTCAGCAGGCGCTGGTTCAGCAGGAGGTGGTAACGCAGCAGCTATCTCAACCGGAAGTTCTCGCAGAAGTTTCTTCGTTTGTTTAGTACGTTTTGCTATTTTGCCGGTCGCCTCTGCAATCTTCTCAGAAACAGGAAGAAGAACTTTAGTGGTTTCTGTGATAGGTTTAAATAATTGTTTTGTATCCTCTTCAAATTCAACATGAGATTCCTGATGTTCTTGTAATTGTTGCTTGACAGCATCACGAACAGGTAAATATTTTCTAATTGCTTCTAGTCGCTCTCTTGCTAATCTAGCAGAGTGAGGTTCGCCAATAACGACCATTATTAATAATATTTATACTGGCTGTTTAATTTACAGCAGCAGGCAGGGTGACCGACAAAAATTGAGTGACCCGGCGAGTAAACTAAACGCATTATAACATAAAAAACAAAGATTCAAAAATAAAATAACAAAAATGAGCTAACCCAAAAGATTTATTATTCGTTTTTCAAACTATACGGTAATAATAAAAGTTAGGAGGTTCGGTTTAGCGTTATTGACATTATTTTTTCAGCCCCTGTAGGAACCTTTATTTTTGTAAAATAAGGTCTGTACAAAGTTGTAGGGTTCACCCTGCCTGCTGCTAAGCAACGTATCATTCTATAACGTGTAAAAATGATTCACCTTTGACGATTGCTGTGACATCTACATTAAAGTCATGAACCGCACGTAAACGTTCTTAATACTTATACATCCCGGATAAACTATACGAAAGAACTACGGATCAAAATTTTTTAATATAGCATTTGATATATTGGAGAATGCATATTTATGAGAATTAACCTTTCATTTTATTAACTTTTCTTTATTTTTGTAATACTATTTTTATTGCTAGTTTACTTTCAGTATAAATTCTTGTGTAGTTTTTAAATTCCGTCAGGAGTTCATGCTAAGATTTGTGGAAGAAAAAAGGGTTTGTCTCTGTTTTTTTTCCATCATTTAGCGTAAAAAGTACTTTTCGTTGCTTAAATAGCCAGGGTGCTGTTTCGGAGAGGGGTCTTTTCTGAATTTTAGAAAGATCTATTTTTATACTCTCAAAGCTGGATGATATTCTAATGCCAAAGGAAGGTATGAAGTCTGGTTTATTTTCCTATAAGGTTTTGTACATGGGTTGAAAAACAGCCGAATAAGCAGAGTTCAGATTGATTGATTGATTGCAATTTTACAGCGCACCAGCACTATTAGGCTATTTAGCGTCATACAAAAAGCTATATCTAGGATCATTTAAAAGTGGTAAAAGGTTTCGTATCAACGAGTGATATAAAACTAAAGAGTTGAAGGTAAAACGATAAGAAGGTAGCGGTAATAAAAAAAAAAAGCTTCCCTATCAACGGGGGATGTAAATGGTATATGTTAATGAAGACAGATGAAAAGGTATGTAAAATAAGGGACTGTACAAATATTACATAAAACTGCTCCAGGTGATAGCATAAAATCTATAGCTTGATATAGATGTTTACTTTTTCAGAAAATCTAGAATACAAGTCACATTTATTGTATCATAAAGTTCCTTCGTGTCATGCACATTGTTGTACTGATCGCGTGTAGGTTGGAGGTCCAAACATTCCATCATAACGTGCTTAACAGTGAATGGTTCACTGCAAGACATGCATTCTTGTGGATCTTCTTTTAGTATATGGAAGTGGGTTATATAAGTATGACCAATTCGAATTCTTGCAATGACTACCTCCTCCCTACGGATGGTTCTGTAAGGAGTCCATTTTCCTAGGGTTGGCTTGATGGTATGAAGTTTGTTATTCACTGCATCATTCCATGATGCCTGCCACTCTTGACGTAAAGACTCTTTGATACTAGGTTTAAAATCAGTATATGGTATTTTAAAATCAGATGGTTCTAGGGATAGGGCTATTTTAGCAGCGCGATCTGCTTTTTCATTACCTTTAATACCTATATATCTGGGTAACCAACAGTATACTATATTGTGGGAGGTACTCAGTTCAGTATTTTTCACGAAAATATTAGTTAATAATGGGTTCTCTAGTTTTCTGTTGTGTAGGGACTGAAGTACTGATAATAAGTTAGGGAAGACGATGCTGTTTAAAATACGTTTGTTTTCGATACACTGCGGAGCAACGTCTATTGCTCTGATTTCGGCTGAAAACAATTGATGTACCATTTGGCAAGCCAACTTTTGTTGTGCGTTTTCCACTAACGAAGGCTGCAGCAGCCTTTTCCTCATCCTTTGATCCATCAGTATAAATTCTTGTGTAGTTTTTAAATTGGAAGAGGAGTTCATGAGTAGGTATGGCGTTTGGTTTATTTTCGTACAAGGTTTTGTACTTGGGTTGAAAAACAGCCGAAAAAGCAGGGTTCAGAGAGTTTGATCTTCATTTGAGAGCATACTGTATAGAAAGCATTTCTCTACGATGTGATATTAATCTCTTTAGAATATATGCGATTACAAAAATACCTGACGTATGTGAACAATTTTATAGTGTCATTCAGTGCATTAAATCATCTGCTTATCAAAATCACCCAAGAATATTTTTACTTCTACTTGCAATTTTAATATATGAATGGATTGGGAGATCAAGAGAAAGGTCTTTAAAGCAAACGATTGTTGCGTTAATTACAGTTAGATGCATGTTATTGAACATTGGATCACTTTCATTCTTGCATTTCTTTCCTTCATTTCAGTTTATTATTCATGAATTAATGTTTAGTTACATATTTGCTAAACAAAATTTCCAATTGAAATTCTTTCGATTCATATTCTGTAAAAAAAAATATCCACGATTCAGGTGCAGGTCGAAAAACCCTTCCAAGATCCAAAATTGATCTTCCTCCACATCTCGCACATGTTAAAAGATTCGATTTTTCAACCACTTTGAAAAGCAATCTATTTTAGCTTTTTACTTCAAATCATTTACACTAATTCTTCAGCTCTGATGTATTCCTGTACATGCTGCAGTTATTTAGACTAATTCAAACTTTAGCCTATGTGCTCTTTAATGTTTATCAAGATAGTTGGTATGTTGCTGGAAAACACAAATGGCCAAATGATCACGTGAAGATACAAGATGGAGTAGATATCTGACTTTGGTCATACCAAGCTCCTTTTGTGCACAGTCAATGAATCCTGTCACAATGAAACAGATTTTAATAAACTTTAATAAGCATCTATATAATTCTTTGCAACACTGTTTGCCTCTTTCTCTTTTCTTTTGCATTATGAGAAGGTATCATAAAGTTTCTACTCTTACGCAGAATGGAAATGTGAGAAACATGTACAGTCCTTCTCTATATAGACACCCTCAAAATTCACATTTTTCCCCAGCGCTGTCGGCCGACCTAAAGTGCTGATGTTATCAAGATACGTCCCACAGACTACACACTACCTGTCTCATGATGTCACTACCCGAAAGTTAAATTTTAGAGAACACAAGATAGCAATATAAACGGACACATACGCTGACGCCAGAGTGCGGTTTCCATAATCCTAGGCAAGTAAACTATATTTTCTTTTCCTTGTATCAAAACGTGGGGACATTGGACATTCATTGATCAACTTTTCTTCTAGATTTACCTCCAAAGTATCATGAAATACGACTACTTCCCGGCCTAGTACTTTTCACTCGCACTGCATTCACACATGAATTCTTTTTTACCCACAATCATAACGCCGATGATCAGTCTTCCTTACTGTATCACAATCTTCGAGATGCATCTGACGACAGATATGCCGCTAGTAATGCCATGTGTAGGCCGACCAAATATGTGAATATTAACAAGGTACAGCCTACAGTTGGTGCTACACAGACTAACCGTCACGTTGATGCCACTACACAAAAGGTAAACTTTATCGGATATGAGAGCAATAGAACCGATCACATCCTGTGACTTGAGAAACAAAAAAATAAAGAATGACATGCAGTTTACATGCCCTTGTGCAGGTTAACTACATTTAACTTTCATTATAAAAAAGGCGAAAAACTAAAGATCGATTAATTGATCAATTTTCCGTTCTAGATCCAACTCCGAAACATACTGACCTACAGTGTACCCCTTCCTGGACTAGTACTTCTTCTTCACTCGCACTGGATTCACACATGAGTTCGTCTTGGATGAATATTCTTTCCGACTGTATGACATATACGAGGACAGTGACAACAATACCGCTTCTAAAAACAAGTAGGCCGAGAAAAAGGTGCGGAAATTGTCATGGTAAAACCTACAGTTGGTGCTACACAGTCAACAAAAATAACTGAAGTATTGTTACTCCGACGCATGTGGCTAAATGTAGTCATGCCCGTAGTATGAATCTGGTTGCAAATGTCAAATGCGGCGGATAGGAACTTCTATTGGGGTTGTGTACAGTTAAGCATAACTGTTGAGCATCGTCGTGCACAAAGCAAGTGCTACTGCGGAGGGACACTGCGTGTACTAATTACGTTTCGATAACTATGTTATTGCATTAATAGACTTCTTTTGAAAGAAAATAATTAGGTCACAAGTTATATCTGTTGTGTCCTTGTCGAAGCTAGCACTGTTACACTGGACATATACCCAAAGGGATCGTGCGGTTGGAGGCAGTTACTGGTTAATTTTCAAACGCAAGATATTCTTGAAAAGAATCAGCTATGGCAAACGGGGGAAGGATGGAAGGATCAATCACGCTAAATTTCGGTATGAACAAGAATATTGTTCTACGATCCCCTGTGCTCGAAAAAGTGGTTGATCTTTCACCAGTGTGTTACAGGTGCTTCAGAGGTGGGGGGAGGACCTTTTCCCTTATGGATAAATTTGATATCAATACAGCTAGACATTTATTTATATCCATCGACAAGGGTACGACATTATATAATAAACCAAATTCTTTATTATCCAGAAAGAAATCTCTGAAATCAAAGACAAGACAATCTCCTCTGCTAAGAGTTTAAGCCATCTCGTATCTTCTTGAAAATGAAGAACATCGGCCGGATGTCTTCCCAATCGCTATTTTTATGTGGCGCTGCGGGTAAGTAGGTCCGGAATTTTTTATTTCAAGTCTCATCGCGGGTTTATTGTTGTGGTTAACATTCTAAGAGCAAAACGAATTCCTTCCTTCCTAAAACGGCATGGTTTTGCCAAACCTTCGCGGATGGGTGGGCGTAACTGATAGAGATCGGGCTACAGGAAGCTTTAGAAGACAAAAAGGCTAGCCACTTTGTCAGTGCAGTGAAGGACATCGCCTGGCTGTCCCTAAAAACACGGCGGCCTCTATCCTCCCAGTAGCGGTTTGGAGTCCACATTCTGCAGACATATTATTGGGACACCTACACCCACTACTCAATTACGGGATTGATAAGGTTGGCAGAAAAGCTCACGGATATCCACAACCTCCACCAATTTCCTTAAGAAAAATATGCAGAGTCAACGAGCTCGGAGGACAGAGCCAACAAAGATATCAGGAACAAGCAATACAGTCTGCCTACATAAATTGTGAAAACAATCCCTACATAGCGCTTTCATTCGGGCCGCCGAAAGCCCTCTTTAGGCGAAATCTCTGACCCTGAAAAGATCATGACTGGCAAGCTGCTGAACAAACTAATGAACTCGCGACCCTACTGGAGGTCACAAAAATTTTATGACTACAAACCAAACCGATTGGACAAATTTCTTTTGGAAAATACAAGTACGCATAGCACACGAAAACAATGTAACTTAAAAGTAGGTAAATTCACAATTCGGGAATATTCAACCCGGATGTGATTTTTCACATGTTTGGCATTAAGTTAGGGACCGCCCCACAAAAATAGGAAACTGGGCACAAATCTGAACCAAATGCAATTATCCTAACGTGTATTTGGTAGCAGCCTTGCAATAAGAAGGGGAACCTTTCTGGCGCCATTGCTCCCGGTCGCCTGTTTAGGTGGCAGTGTGTTAATAGCAGTTAATCGCATCAATTAAGAAGTTCATAAAGGTGTACAAATAACGAGTCGCGCATGCCATAGGGCGATATACGACTATAATCCAAACAATGAATGAAGTATACAGTTTCATTCGTTTGTGATCTGTAATAGGGTCAACATGCATCTATTCGTTTGTGGACACAGTATTGTAGCCCGTCTTCAGTCTTGCCACGTTCGTGCCACCAACCCAGAGATATGACTTTCAGGTTCGAAGGACGACCTGGAGCCAGGGTAGATGGTTTTTTCACCAGGTTACCAAATCTGAATCCAATGCCAGACGTAAGAGATTACGTTCATGGAAACCTCTCTTCACGCAGAAGACCCAACTGTCACAGTGACAGAATACGCCAGGAAAAAGAAAGGTTCTGCGTCGTCCGACGATAGCGATAGCAATAATAGAGAGGCGGTTGCTATAAATCAAAGCAATATCTTCCAAACTTTTTGAGAACCGCTCACTTGAAAGAAAAAATAACAGACAGGCCACCCACACAGGCCACAGAGACCTAAATGGACGGTTTCTATTTGGGTGTACGGATTTAAGAACTCTGTATTACTGAAGTGGTGAAGGATGATTTCATTCAGTTGTCATCGTCATTAATTGCAAGTAGCAAGGCCAATTATATAAAATCCCTAGATGTCCCTTTCTTTCTGTTCCCAGACTACATCAATTCGTTAGAGTTATGTCAAATTAATGGAAGCGCACCCTTCTCCTCGGGAATGCCTTGTTAGCATACGGACCGGTTTGTCCAAGAAGACAAGAAGAAGGATGGCTGAGAGACGAGCTGCACAATTCCGTGAAGAACGTCAACTCTGCTCTATTGACACCATTTTGCACTGCGTTGAAGTCACGAGGAATAATAATTATTTCGATTGTAAAACACGCTTATCCTGTGATCACTTGAAGTCTCTCAACACATACTTCAACGCAGTAGTTACCTTAAAGAACGCGCATCGACCGTCGGTGTTTACGAACATGCAGCTGAATGAATTTGAGAAATCCTTTAGGATTACTACGGACAACGGCGAAGTCAAACTGAGCGTTTGAGTGTTCATCGTAAGACAACATCCACCCAGTTAGCTTCGGTATCATTCACGGAATCCGAAAAAGAAGCTATAACAAAAATACATAGCCAATATACGCGTTAAAGTTGCCAGTATTCATAGTCCGCGCTATGTATTTTAAATTGGAACGGAAAGAAGGTATACAAAGCGTCATCGGACCTCCGTAGCCGGCGCATTGATATCGGTCTCCCTCCTATAACATCAACCAAAGCTCAACATTATTACGAAACGAAGTCCTTCGAGTTGCTCATTATCTCGCGCATAGCATAGGAACCGCAAACACCAACTACGTACACATTACCAAGGATACGATCAAGGGGATGGTATCAAACGTAAATCGAATCTTATTTCACGCAGCTGCCAACGGAAATGGCTTCCAGCACAAAATAAATTATATAAAATCGGTATGTTTCTTATTTATGTGAAAAGCTATGTATGTCCTTTGTAAAAAGATGATAATTTGCACTGAATACACCACGTTTCTGTGCTATACTATCGCAGATATAAATTCTTCCTCCGTTTCTGTGCTACACTGTCGTGGAAATAAATTTTTCCTCCACATCCAGCCACCCCCAACCATAAAAACTTGCTTACGGGGCCCAGTAACAAGGAAATGTTGAACCCCCACTACTTGCTCGGTTGCTACGCCACTGTTTTCTCATCCATAGGTGGCATTCACTATATTGTGTAGCCTTTCAGGGAATGTGTATTCAAAATAAAGTGGCTCCAATACATACGATGTATGGGGAGACTGTACACAGAACATTATGTATGGGGAGATTGTACACAGAACAAAATCTCCGACCCGCAACCTAATTATATATGCTTATGAACATCATTGGGTGTGGCTTTAAAAATATATCGCTTAACCGACCCGCACAAAGGTTTAAGTTACACATGCCTGGCATATTAAAATACGCGTGTTCCTTGTCCATCTTGGATTATCCAAAGCCTGGCATAGCTACACATGCCCTTGGCTGTGATCCCTCGAACAAGCAAAGTTGCACCCATATTGTGTACGAAATGCAATTTAGGTTTTAGTTATACGTTCAAGCTGAATGAGCAATGTACCCTTTGCTGCTGTCGGTGATCTTAGTTTCATAACACTCGGTCTCTTGCTTCAGTTCGGTAAAAATCTACAGCTTAGGTGAACATCTTTTGCTCATACTTACTTAAAAAAAAACCTTCACGATCGACACACATCTACTTGCAGCCACCAAACGCAATAGTGGAACATAATGTGTAATTTATTTGGCCAATATGGCATTAAGGCTCGCTCATACCTCATAAACAGTTGCACGTGAAACTAATCCACTTAACGAAAACTACGATTTAATCTACGAGTGCTAACACCACTTAGTCCCGTCCCAGCATATATGGCTGGTTAGGACTTAGTAGTGACACCCTGGTTTTCCGAAATATGTATAGTGGTGTGGGTTTCCCTTGTCCACCCTTAGTGTTTTGAGTTTCAGTGTTGAAAAATAAGGAATAAGAATTCTGTAGGGTTGCTCTTGATTTTGTTCGCTTAATTCTAGTGTTTTTCCCATTAGCGTCGTTAGGATAAACTCCCTTCCCTTTTCCCAGTTCTTGCATTGGCCCTGGTTTCTATCCCCCGCCCCATACCTGAACTTAGGATTGTACTTTCCCCCCTATTAACTATAGTTGGTTGGTTGGTTGGTTGGTTGAATTTTTTACGGCGCACCAGCACTATGAGGCTATTTTGCGCCATGCAAATGGTTATATCTTTCATTATTTAAAAGTGGTAAAACATTACGTATCGACCAGCGATACGAAACCAAACAGTTGAAGGTAAAAAGAAAAAATGGTAACGGTGATAAATAAAGTTTCCCGATCAACGGGGAGTGCAAATGATGTATGACAACTAAAGCAGATGAAAGGTAATTAAAATCTAGCGACGGTATATATAGCACATAAAACTGTTTAAGGTGATAGCATAAAAGCTATAACTTATGATAAATATTTACTTCCTTCAGGAAGTCTATAATATAAGAAATGCTAACTGTATCAAAGAGCTCCCTAATGTCATGCACATTGTAATAATGATTACACGTAGGTTGGAGGTCGAAACACTCCAACATAAAGTGCTTAACAGTGAATGGTTCATTGCAAGATATGCACTCTGGTGGGTCTTCTCCTTTTAGTATATAGGAGTGGGTTAAATAAGTATGGCCGATTCGAATTCTTGCAATGACTACCTCTTCCCTACGGACGGCTCTGTAGGAAGGAGTCCATTCTCCTAGGATTGGCTTGATAGCATGAAGTTTGTTATTCACGGCATCATTCCATGATGCCTACCATTTCTGACGTAAACAGTCTTTGATACTACGTTTAAAATCAGTATACGGTGTATTAAAATCAGATGGTTCTAGTGATAGGGCCATTTTAGCAGCGCGGTCTGCTTTGTCATTACCTTTAATTCCAATATGGCTGGGTAACCAACAGTATACTATATTGTGTGAGGTACTCAGCTCAGTATGTTTAAGGAGAACATTAGCTAATAATGGATTCTCCAGTTTTCTATTATGTAGTGACTGAAGTACTGATAGTGAATCGGAGAAGATGATGCTATTTAAAATACGCTTGCTTTCAATATATTGCAATGCAAGGTCTATTGCTCTGATTTCGGCTGAAAAAATTGATGTACCATTTGGCAAGCGAACTTTTGCTGTGTGTTTTCCACTAACGAAGGCTGCAGCAGGCTTTTCCACATCTTTTGATCCATCAGTATGTATTCTTGATTGATTGATTGATTGATTGATCGTATTTTGATCCATCAGTATATTTTCTTGTATAATTTTCAAATTGGGCGATTAGCTCATGGTAAGAGTTGTGGAAGATGGAAGGGTTTGTCTCCGATTTTTTTCCATCGTGTAACGTGAAAAGTACCTTTGGTTGTTCAAGTAGCTAGGGAGGTGTTTCGGAGACGGTCGTTTTCAGAATTCTTGAAAGTTCAATTTTGGTACTGTCAAGGCATGGTAATATTCTAATGCCAAAGGTAGGTGTGACGTTTGGTTTATTGTCATATAAGGTTTTATATTTGGGTTCAAAAACAGCCGAAAAAGCAGGGTTCAGAGGATTTGATCTTAATTAGACAGCATACTGTGCGGAAAGCATTTCTCTACGTTGTGATAAAGGTGGTTCGTTCGCTTCAACGAGTAGGCTTTCACACGAGGATGTCTTAAATGCTCCCAAGGCAAGTCTTATTCCCTGATGATGAATTGGGTCTAGCATCTTCAAATAGGACTTCCTAGTTGAACCATAGACAACGCAACCATAGTCTTGTTTCGAGCGAATACATGTTATGTATAAACTGAGCATGACTTTCCTATCAGCACCCAAGTCAGTGTGCGCTATTACTTTAAGTAAATCTAGAGACTTCAAGCATTTAGCTTTCAAATTCTTCAGGTGTGGAATAAAGGTCAGTTTTCTGTCGAAGATAATACCTAAGAATTTTGCTTCCTCAACAACTGGAATAGGTGTTCCGTCCAGCGTGAGTTTAGGTCCATCATGATGTCTTCGTAACTGACAGAAATGCATACATACAGTTTTTGATTTCGAGAATTTGAAACCGTTAGTATTGGCCCAATTTTGAATCTTCTGGATATTTTGCTGTAATTGTCTTTCAATTGTATGCATGTGCTTGGATCGGTAACATATTAAAAAGTCGTCAACATATAGGGAGCAATCCACACCTGGAGTCAGACACTTGGTGATGCTATTAATTTTTATGTTGAAAAGCGTCACGGATAAAATACTGCCCTGGGGCACACCCATCTCTTGATCGTGCATATCAGAGAGGGTGGAGCCCACTCGTACCTTGAATTTCCTGTCTGAGAGGAAGTTTGATATGAACGAGGGCAGTCGGCCTTTTAGACCCAGATCGTGCAGGTCATTTAGTATTCCGTACTTCCACGTTGTGTCATAGGCCTTTTCCAGATCAAAGAAAACCGCTGCTAAGTGTTCCTTCTTGATAAAAGCGTAGCGAATAAATGTTTCCAGTCTAACCAGAGGATCATTGGTTGGTTGGTTGGTTGATTGAATTTTTTACGGCGCACCAGCACTATGAGGCTATTTTGCGCCATACAAAAGGTTATATCTTTCATTATTTAAAAGTGGTAAAAGATTACGTATCGACCAGCGATACGAAACCAAACAGTTGAAGGTAAAACGATAAAATAGTAACGGTGATAAATACAGTTTCCCGATCAACGGGGAGTGCAAATGATGTATGACAACTAAAGCAGATGAAAGGTAATTAAAATCTAGCGACGGTATATATAGCACATAAAACTGTTTAAGGTGATAGCATAAAAGCTATAACTTATGATAAATATTTACTTCCTTCAGGAAGTCTATAATATAGGAAATGCTAACTGTATCAAAGAGCTCCCTAATGTCATGCACATTGTAATAATGGTTACGCGTAGGTTGGAGGTCAAAACACTCCAACATAAAGTGCTTAACAGTGAATGGTTCATTGCAAGATATGCACTCTGGTGGGTCTTCTCCTTTTAGTATATAGGAGTGGGTTAAATAAGTATGGCCGATTCGAATTCTTGCAATGACTACCTCCTGCCTACGGACGGCTCTGTAGGAAGGAGTCCATTCTCCTAGGGTTGGCTTGATGGCATGAAGTTTGTTATTCACGGCATCATTCCATGATGCCTGCCATTTCAGACGTAAACATTCTTTGATACTACGTATAAAATCCGTATACGGTGTATTAAAATGAGATGGTTCTATTGATAGAGCCATTTTAGCAGCGCGGTCTGCTTTGTCATTACCTTTAATTCCAATATGGCTGGGTAACCAACAGTATACTATATTGTGGGAGGTACTCAGCTCAGTATGTTTAAGGAGAACATTAGCTAACAATGGATTCTCCAGTTTTCTATTATGTAGTGACTGAAGTACTGATAGTGAATCGGAGAAGATGATGCTATTTAAAATACGCTTGCTTTCAATATATTGCAATGCAAAGTCTATTGCTCTGATTTCAGCTGAAAAAATTGATGTACCATTTGGCAAGCGGACTTTTGTTGTGTGTTTTCCACTAACGAAGGCTCCAGCAGCCTTTTTCTGATCTTTTGATCCATCAGTATATATTCTTGTATAATTTTCAAATTGGGTGATTAGTTCATGGTAAGAGTTGTGGAAGATGGAAGGGTTTGTCTCCGATTTTTTTCCATCGTGTAATGTGAAAAGTACCTTTGGTTGTTGAAGTAGCCAGGGAGGTGTTTCGGAGACGGTCGTTTTCAGAATTTTTGAAAGATCGATTTTGGTACTGTCAAGGCATGGTAATATTCTAATGCCAAAGGTAGGTATGACGTTTGGTTTATTGTCATATAAGTTTTTATATTTGGGTTCAAAAACAGCCGAAAAAGCAGGGTTCAGAGGGTTTGAGCTTAATTTGAGAGCATACTGTGCAGAAAGCATTTCTCTACGTTGTGCTAAAGGTGGTTCGTTCGCTTCAACGAGTAGGCTTTCACACGGGGATGTCTTAAATGCTCCCAAGGCAAGTCTTATTCCCTGATGATGAATTGGTTCTAGCATCTTCAAATAGGACTTCCTGGCTGAACCATAGACAACGCAACCATAGTCTAGTTTCGAGCGAATAAATGTTCTGTATAAACTGAGTAGGACTTTTCTATCAGCACCCCAGTCAGTGTGCGCTATTACTTTAAGTAAGTCTAGAGACTTCAAGCATTTAGCTTTCAAATTCTTCAGGTGTGGAATAAAGGTCAGTTTTCTGTCGAAGATAATACCTAAGAATTTTGCTTCCTCAACAACTGGAATAGGTGTTCCGTCCAGCGTGAGTTTAGGTCCATCATGACGTCTTCGTAGCTGACAGAAATGCATACATACAGTTTTTGATTTCGAGAATTTGAAACCGTTAGTATTGGCCCAATTTTGAATCTTGTTGATATTTTGCTGCAATTGTCTTTCAATTGTATGCACGTGCTTTGATCGGTAACATATTAAAAAGTCGTCAACATATAGGGAGCAATCCACACCGGGAGTCAGACACTTGGTGATGCTATTAATTTTTATGTTGAAAAGCGTCACCGATAAAATACTACCCTGGGGCACACCCATCTCTTGATCGTGCATATCAGAGAGGGTGGAGCCCACTCGTACCTTGAATTCCCTGTCTGAGAGGAAGTTTGATATGAACGAGAGCAGTCGGCCTTTTAGACCCAGATCGTGCAGGTCATTTAGTATTCCGTACTTCCACGTTGTGTCATAGGCCTTTTCCAGATCAAAGAAAACCGCTACTAAGTGTTCCTTCTTGATAAAAGCGTCGCGAATAAATGTTTCCAGGCTAACCAGATGATCATTGGTACTACGACCGTAACGAAAGCCACTTTGGAAAGGAGATATTAAATTGTTGGTTTCCAAATACCATACAAGCCGGGAATTGATCATTCGTTTCATTGTTTTGCAAACGCAACTAGTTAATGATATAGGTCTATAGTTGCTAGGATCTGCGCTATCTTTGCCTGGTTTGGGAATTGGTATTACTGTTGCTTCTTTCCAAATTGTTGGTACATTACCAGTAATCCATAAATCATTGAAGATTTCCAGAAGAACTGTTAAGGATGGTTCTGGAAGGTGTTTCAAAAACTGGTAATGTATATCGTCAGGCCCAGCAGATGTATCATGAGCCATATTCAAAGATTCCATAAGCTCCGACAATGAAAACGGTTGGTTATAACTCTCGGAGTTATTCGATGTGAATTTCAACCGTGTTTTTTCTTTATGAGCTTTCAATCTTCGGAAAGCTTCTGAATAATTAGACGATGAGGAATTTTTGGAGAAACAATCAGCAAGTACATTAGCTATTTCTTGCTTGGTATTGAAATTGTTATTATTTAGCTTCAGATGTCGGAATGAATTGTATTTTCCCTTTCCATTTATTTTGCGGATCGTGTCCCAAACTTTCTTTACTGAGGAACGAGAGTTTAAAGTTGAAACATATTTTTTTTTTTTTTTTCGTTTACTTTCTTTAATTATGCGGCGAGCTTTGGCCCGAACAATACGGTACTGAGTTAAGTTTTCGGGCGTTGGACGATTATTAAATTTTTTCAGTGCTGCTCGGCGTTGTCTAATGGCTTCTTTACATTCTTTAGTGAACCACGGTTTTTGGGTTCTTTTACAATTCGGCGAGGATTTAGGAATGGATTCTTCTGCAATCTCAATTAAGACGGATGTAAATTGTCGAATAGGATCAATATCGTTTAGGACGGTATTCCTGTTAAGTCTAGCTGTACAAAGTGTTTCAAACATGGTCCAGTCAGCTTTCTTTAAATTCCACTGTGAATCGTGTCATCAATTGTAACGTTGGTGTTCTTAAGAGAGATTGGAAAGTGATCACTGCTGTGAAGGTCATCAGCGACCTTCCAATTATAATCCAAAAGTAGTGAAGGAGAACAAATTGTCAAGTCGATACATGTGTATGTACCAGTTCCTGGGTGCAAGTACGTCGGAGTTTTGGTATTAAATAGACACAAGTCGTGTCTAGTAATAAAATCTTCGACCCTTTTGCCCCTGTCGCTTATGTAATTTGATCCCCATAAAATATTATGGGCATTAAAATCACCGAGTAAAACAAATGGTGCAGGAAGTTGTTGAACAAGCGTGTCTAATTCATTTGGTAATAAGTTGGTGTTTGGTGGTATATAAATAGAACAAAATGTAATCACTCGATGTAGAGTGACACTTACAGCAATGGCTTGCAAATTTGTGTTTAAAGGGATGACGCTATGTGGGGCTCTATTGTTCACAACAATAGAAACCCCTCCCGAGGCCCTGTCAACGTTCTGTAAGTAGGTGTTAAACAGGGAGTAGTTTTTAAGTGTGATGTTGTCCTTATCTTTTAAAAAGGTTTCCTGAAGGCATAGTATTGCAGGATCATAGTCGTTTAAAAGCAGGAGAATATCATTGTAATTGGCTTTAAGTCCTCGACAATTCCATTGTATGATCGTGTTCTTCATTACAAGTTTAGATTGGAGATTTTGGAGCTAGGTTAGACTTTTCGCGGAGAGAATCTATATGGTTATTTCTACGGAGGAAGTACGGGGATGATTTTTTGTTAGGTCTGGAGCTACTTTGAGAACATGGAGCAGTATCTTCTGCATCCATGCTCTCAATGTCCCCAAACCTGTTATAGAGTTTGATGGGGTCTTCTGACCCCTTTTTCTGCCTATTTCCTTGTGATCTGTTTTTGGTCTTTGGTGATTTCTGTTGTTGAGTATTATTGAATGTTGTTTGGGTAGATGCCGTGGTTTTTTGTGCTTGGTAATGGGGGGTGTTAGTGCTTGATGTTGACTCGGGTGCATCTGTCTGCGTTTGAGCGTCCTTCGTTGCCTTGGGATTGTTCTTCACTACAGTGGAGAAGGATGGGCCAGGGAGAGATATTTTTGCCTGTACAAGCTTTCTGGCCTCTGGATAGGGAATGTTGGATGTGTATTTAACCCTCTGTATTTCCTTCTCCTGTTTCCAGGTATCACAATCCTTGGAATTGGCGTGGTGCTGTTTTCCACAGTTGACACAATGCGGAGTGGCTCTACACTCAGATTCCTGGTGAGAGTGATCCCCGCATCGGCCACATATTTGGCTTCTTGAGCAGCGGTCTTCATGATGACCATATTTCTGACACTTATAACATCGAAGTGGATTTGGTATGTACACATCAACCTTCACTTGCAGAAAGCCAGCTTTGACCACTCTGGGTACTGTTGGCTTGTTGAAGGTGAGTATAATGGTGTTGGTGTCCTGCAGGTTGTTGTTACGTTTAATACGTATTCTACGGACTGCAGTGACACCTTCGTTTTTCATCCCTTCAATGATATCGGTGTCGCTGACTCCAGCCAAGTCACGACAGCGAATCACGCCTTTGGACGAATTGAGTGTTGTGTGGGCGAACGAGGTCACTGGAATATCGAAAAATGTTGTCATTTTCTTGAGATTTTCCATTTGACCTCGTCGCTCACACTCGACAAGTAGGCAGCCCGATTTTAACTTTTTAACACCTTTTGGTGTTCCAATCAGTCCCATAATTGTTTTCTCGATCACAAACGGAGGGAGTACATTAAGCGGTTTTGTGGCATCTTTAGACTGTATAACCATGAAGCGTGGAAATGAATCCACACCACATGGTTCGTCATCTGAGTCAGATCCAGTTTTGGTACGCTTGAGTTGATTTTTTTTGGAAATATCCATGTTGGTGGATTTAAAATTCAGCACCCGTGCTCCACGCCCACCAAGGAGCCCAACAAGGGGACACTTTTCAAGTGCCAGGGATACACAGATGTTATACTCAGTAGGTAAATTCACCTCCTGATTCATCCCATAAGACATACTCAGTCGGTAAAATTACCTCCCAATTGACCCGTTGAGCCACCGCCTTCTAGGAAGTCTTCGAAGACTTGGAAAAGGGAAAGTTAAAGGGATAGAATGTAGGGGCAACAGTGGTATCAAGAGAGATACAACGAGAAAGATAAAGAAAGTGAGCGAGTAGATAAAGACCTCCTAGGGCTCGGCGTGACCAGCCGATTTGTCGAGACCGGGCCCATCCCGACCACCCGTCTAGAAGAAGTAGAGGCCAAAGTAGTGTATTGGATCGGGAAGCCTCTGCTCAACTACCAGGATCCTTTCCTCCTCCGACACGGGTCGCAACCCACGGCAAACAGGTTGCCTCTACTTAGTCGCCTCTTACGACACGTAGCGAGGCACGGCGGACCAATTCTACAACCCCGGACCCGCAGGGGGATAGGGTTATTGTAGATTACGTAATAATTGAAGAAATCACTAACAATGTCGATATCAATAAAAAATTAGTCAGCTATAAACAGTGTGACCAAAAAAATAAAAGTGACTTTGATCTTGATGCTGAATTTATTATAACATTAAGACAACAACAGAATAATCATTGTGCAAGTTGCAACTGTAATATGTCATGGCAGTGTTTTAATCCAAGACAATTTACCGTAGACAGAATTAATAGTGATCTCGGTCATACACGTGATAATGTGATGTTGACCTGTCTTGAGTGTAATCGACGTCGAGACCTACACGTGTATAAACAACCCTCTGAGTTTCTAGAGTTTCGGTTACGGATATTTAGGAATTCTTTCGGGGGTAAACAAATAACACGTACAGACAACCCTCTGAGCCTCTAAAGTTTCGGTTTCGGATATTTAGGGGTTCTCTTGGGGGTAAATGTCTAAACAAAGAACCTCATTAGGTTTATCTGATACAACTATGGAATGGTAGATCGAATATCACCCCGCGCTGTATATTTTTGTTTATTTTTATATTAAATATACACTTATTATATAATGAATTTTGAAAATATAAATGTCATTGTTTCTGCGATTAAAAAATTACAATATAACGGTATCAATGTATCTGACAATCTTAATGCTGAAAAGATTCTATGTGATTTTGACTCATTACAACAACGAAAGAACGAGAACAGATTCACGCTATCTGCTGATTATAAATTTATGAAAATTATCCAACAAGGAATGTTAAAGTCACTGGCAACTGTCACTGATGATCAGGTAAAATTGTTTGTGCCTCTCTCAAACGCTATTGACAAAATCAAGCTAGAATTATCTCATGGATACGAACAGAAAAGATCATGAATTTTCGTATAAGACAATTAAGAGAGCATTGTGAAAATACGAGTGAAAATACGAGTGAAAATGACAGCGATAATGATGGACCCTTGACTGTAATTATGGCTAAACAAAATCCTTGGGAAAACTAACATTCTGCTTAGTGTAATGCAACCTACACATATTGACAAGTATAGACAATCAGGATAGCTTTTGACATTAACTCGTATAAACGGATAACTACGATCATGCTTGACGGAGCGCTTAATCATTTGGTAATATTTAAAATACGGTAGACTAAACGTATTGAAACCTAATTTTTTGCAAAAATTTTTTGGAAAAGGAAGATCTAATAACACCATCAGCGGAACGTTTCACTGAGGGTGATACTATGTTAAAGTATTTGGCAGCAGAATTAATTGATTCAAAACTAATTTCTTCCCCAGTCTCTGTATTTACAGATTTAATAGCTCTCTTTCCGAATAATTTACACCTTCCTGTGTTTCCGGATTTACAATTTTGACTCTGTGTAGTAACTCGTAGATTTCCAAGTGAATTGTCAAGCTTATTACCGTTGATGTGGTCAACCACATACCCATCTTTGATCGGTCCAAAATAACGCTCGTAGGTAAATATGTGTGATAAATAATTTTTATTTCCTTTGGTATTAAACGCAAGATAACCAGCATTGTTAACACTACCTACTGGTTTTTTTAATCGACAGTTTCTAATCACACCTTCTCGAGATGCTTCATAATTAGTAAGGATCGGATGTGACACAAATTCGTTTTGTTCCATTTATATATAATACTATTTGTTTAAATCATTATTTTTTTTTGAAAATCTAGCCAAATAATCTTCTTCGGTTTTTGTAGGAGAGTCAGCGTTATATTTTTTATCATAATATCGTTTCAACTCTCAATACTTTTTACCACCGCATTGCGCACACAGTTGAGTCCTTCCTCGCACTCCAGCACTACACACAATACACGGTTTTGGTCCTAGACTCCCATTTCTGACACATTGCATATGATAACTACAGTATTCATTCACGCATGATCTGTTACACGGAGACTTATAACCGATTTTTAGCCAGTGGCAATGATTTGGTTGAATCATATACAAAAAGATTAATGTTCAATTAAATATATACTTGCCTTAATTATAATATGGAAGAATTATCCGCGATTGAACCCTACGCAACCAGATTCGATCTTGACAGACTATCAGAATATAAACTTAGTATTTCGATGCAAGATCTGGCATTAACGGATGAGTATGTAACCGAACGTATTCGTGAGGCCAAGAAGGAATTTCGTGACGATGGTGCAGTTCATGCATGGTCAACATTCAGGATAGGACATATCGTTAATATGATGAACGACAAACGAGGAAAAGTAATTATTAATCACCTTGATAATCAAAATTATTTCCTTTTAATAAAGTTTATTGTAGAGACAGATGGTGATATCTGGATTATTCGTGATAAGCGTGATCCAGTCCGTGTGCAGTCCGGGGGTAATATTGTTTTCTTAAATAACAGATCCAAACCTGGAATACTTACTGGCATTGATAAACCGTATTATGAGAAATCGTACCCTGTAACTGCGGTTGTCTATGGAATATTTCCGCTGAATGATAAACCTAATATTGCAGATCTCAAGCCAATGAAAATATCAAGAATAAGCTGTGTAGCTGAATGAGTTACAGAACATTTTACAAACGCGATACGTGGTAATGGTTTAACTGATTTAAGACGTAAAAAAATAAATACCTGGGCAGAGTCGGTTAAAGATACCGGAGCGTCTATCAGCGACGTTGCTGAGCTAGAGAAAAAATTAAGATTTCCAATAGCAGTGAAAACGTTAACCGGAGAGATTTTGTACAAACCGAAGTATACAAAAAATGGAACTCCGATAGATATTATTGATCATAACGCGCACGCATGGACTGCTGCTGTAACAATATTTCCACGAGATAGAACAGTTAAATTTTATGACGGTGATATTTTTGATTTTATTAAAAATATTAGTAAAACCGATCCTGTTTCTGTTTGGTTATTTCAGAGTTCTGAGTATAATCATTATGATCAATTTGTACGACCCAATGGTGATATTTATCGTACAGAATCTCTCCATGAGGAAATGGAATATCTTGCGCAACGCCTTTGGCGTGAATATACCTCTGATGATGTCATAGTTAGACAATTATTGAATAACTGTTTTACTGTTCCGTCAGTCGCTGCTCATTTCGCTCAGGAGAAAAATTCGTGGAAAACGACGCGATCAGAATTCCTTGAAGATGTCAAGAAAAGCTGTATAGAATATGGGCACGGTGGATTATGGAACACCAAATACAACCATAGTGATGTTATCTCGGTTGATATGGTAGCGTGTTATCCTGGAAGTTTTCTTGGATATGGAGTATGTTCTAAATATTTTAAGAGATTCGGACATCCTACACATGACATGACAAGGGTTGCGATAAACGGACCTTTACCAGATTTTGACTTAACAGGATTTGCTCACGTAGAATCATTCGAGTTTAGAGAAGATCTCCATGCGATTACTTATACTTGGTTCGGAAGACATTTTTCAGAGCGACGTTGGGTTCCGATAGTACTATTGCGATATATGCTTGATGCTGGATTTTTAATATCGTTGAGAGTAACTGAAGCGATTATATCATATAGTTCACAGAAGCAAATTTGGTTGCCAGAACCGGACAGATTTAATATCGATGATGCCAGGAAAGAATTCCCTGATATTGATGAAGATAATGTCATTAAAATAAATAAATGCAGGAACGAGTACGATGAAAAACTTACAAAAGATCTCGACAGAAAAATAATCGGTAAGTTTACTCAAGGAAGATCACATGATCATAAACAAACGTGTACAAGATTGATTATGGACGATGCTGAACTAGATTTTATAATCGCTGATACAACGGAGAAAAATACGTTTATAAACAGATGTAATGCTTATTTATCAGATGGAACAAAATTAGGTACCATTGTGAGCTATCTTGATGGCGAGTCACCGCAGTTTACTCATTTAAGATCTTCGATGTTAGCGTATGTTTCGATAAATCTATTATCGATGATAAATAAATTTCCTCGTCACGCTGTCAGAGTCGCTACGGATTCGTTCTACATAAATAAAAAATATACAGATTTGTTAAAACCGCTACTTGGTAATGGTGAATGGGGAACATGGAGGATAAAACAAGAAAATATAATTAATTATCCTGAATCTGTCGATGTTGAAATTGCGGAGATATATTACAAAAATAATAATCAAATATCAAAGTCATCTGCACCATCTGTGTATGATCCTGTATCTAGGTATAAGACCGTTTATCTTAATGGGTGTAGTGGTTCAGGTAAAACAACTCGTGCGATTAACTTATTTATAAATAATATCTCAGATATGATTGTTTTAACACCGACGCACAAACTTGCTAGAGAAATAAAACAACGAGGAGTAAAATCGTGTACTTATCATAGTTTCTTTAGATGGTGCGGAGATACATGGACTCCATCGCGGATGGGTGAAAAATATATACCCAGGTATATTATATGGGACGAGATATGCACGGTGTCGTTAGAAACACTAAAACATTTCTTGAATGGTTATTGACAAAGAATACTGCTGTGATTATGTGTGGCGATAATGGTCAAC